>QJPP01003958.1:0-163622 GCA_003996215.1 Jaltomata sinuosa | reverse complement strand
TGACAACAATTCCCTTGAGTTTTGAATGAAATATGATGTCCTTTGAACAAAAGGTTTTGAAATGAGCAATTGTCGTGAGCATGTGGTGGTCCAAATTGAGATAAGCATAGTAGTTGAGTCTTTTGTTTGAGTCGTTTGTTTGTTTATTTTTCTTAATTTTTAGTGTAGAGTAGTCTTTGTGCCTTAATTGAGCCTTAGCATAATTCATTCCTTGCCTTGTGAGTATCTTGCTTGAGGACAAGCAATAGTTCAAGTTTGGGGGTTTGATAAGTCGGTAATCTACCAACTTATTGAGCCTATATCCATGAATTATTGCTATGTTTTGAATCGTTTTAGAGGTTCTTATGGTTTTTATTGATGTCTATGCAGGTACTTTGGATAGAAGAGGAAAAACAATTATATGGACCCAAAAAGATCCAAAAAGGAGCTAAGTGTGAAGAGTTGAGAAAAGCTAAAGAATCTTCCATGAGGTGCGGTGGCTGTGCGACACGCATAAGACGAGGTGCAGTTCGTACATCCTCTGCATGAAGCTGCAAACATGACTTGAGATTCTGCTAAAGAGTGTGGTTGCCATGCGATGCACACATCTCATGGTGCGAAATGCACCACCTTCGCACAAAGCTTACCTATGCGACTGAAGTCACTGGACAATCTGAAGCAGGTGTGCGACGCGCACACTATGATGTGCGAACCGCACATCGCATCGCACACCACCTGGAGGGAAATTTTGTCCTAAATTTATGTGACGATTTGGGAACATATAAAAGAAAATTTTAGGCTTATTTTATAAATACAATTTTTTAGCAGAGAATTTCAGATAGAGAACTTGGAAATAGTTTTGGCTTGTGAACACTTTTTCTCCATCTCCATTGAGAGAGGGTTTTCAATCCAATCTTTTGGTTAACAAATTGTGTGTCTAATTTGACTCTAAAACTTGAGAATCAACTACAATGGATGGGAATTTGATTTACCCAGCTGGTATATCTTCTCCCCCTTCTATGAGTGGCTAATTTCTCTTATCTAGGGGTGTATTAATAATGGGTGCTTAGCTAATGGTTATGGGTGTTGCTAATTCTCTTTTATAATTGGTTATCTAATATGGGTCTAGTAATTGCATCATGTTTTAATCTAATAATTTGTGGTTGAAAACATGAATTTACCTTACTTGATTATGTTATTGCTCGAGAGAGAAATTTGTAGCTGTGGATGTGAAATTGCTAGAGGATACTTGGGAATCCACTTAGATAGCAGGCTAGACATAGCTCCAATTGTGGGATCTCCCATTTAAGGGTACGAGCTAGAAATAGGATGACCTCCCCAAGCAAATATTGGTTGGTTATTTAGCACACTGAATGATGTTCTAATCGAAATCATTGAATATGTGGATGTTAATCGAGAAATAACATTCTACACCCATAACCAATGCTACCCATGTCAATAGGTGATAATTAAAGTGAATTAGTGATTACCCTATCCTATAGTGAATGCCCCATCGGAAATGCACCGCTAGTCATCTAGTTCTTGTTGGTACACCCATCTCGATTTTATAGTTTTTATTTGAATTGAGTTAGTAGTGACAACTTTCCAATTCCCCCATTTTATTATTTTGGTTTTGTTGAACAATTACTCTCTCTTTGAAATTGCTTCACACAATGTCTAATTAGTTAAATCAGGTCCCTTGGGTACGACCCCGATATTCATTGGGTTTCTAAATGTGTTTTGACTATGCAATCGTTGTGACCTCCTAGTTGGAGAGCCAGGATTTGAGCGTTTATCAATGCCTTTCTTTAGTCACTCCATTATACGTTGACTTTTATTCAAGGATGAATGATCCCAAGGAGGAGATATTGTAACACGTCAAAAATTCAAAGCTAATATCTGAACTGTTCTTCTTATGTTGTTAGACCCAAACTGGATGGACTTTTTATTGTAATGACCCTTTCCTTTGTTATGGGTGAGCTATTCATGTGAATAAATGAGTTAGAAAACTTTAAAGTTGGGGAGTTGGAAATTTTAGGCTATGCTACTCTTGGATGATTTCTGAGCGAGGTAAGGTCTAGGGAAATTTGGGAAAGGATTGAGTAAAATGTCTAAGGTATAGATTTTCTATTAGCTAAGACATTAAGGAGTCCGTAGGACTTTTTGGAAATCAATTTGAGTGAGTAGAACTCCCGATATTAAACTTGACGTAAAAGGGTTAGTCTGAAATGTCAAGGTTTGAAGGTGTGTTGCAAAATGGGAAAAGCTAGGGGAATTCTCGAGTATATGTCCCATGTCATCCACTATAGCAGGTGGCATACTTCTTCAACAACCTCGCTATAATGGAGAAATGTTGGCTATAGAAAGGGTCAAGGGCAGTCAATCCTGTTATAGTGATGGGTTGCTGCTAGAGCGAGGATCGGGCTGCTATAGCGGTATAAGTCACAGTAAATGTATAAACTCCCCGAAAAAACATTTAGAATTGTTCAAGAACATTTTGGGGAAGGGAAGAGGTGAAAAAGGGTGAATCCTATTGATTTTCTACCAAGAATCTTCGTAAAAGTAAGAAAATCATTTCCCTAACTTAGTACTTCGATTTCTACACCTTAGAATCATTAGTTATGGGCAGTAGGGAGGGTTTGGCTTGACCTACGATAGGAAATCTGGTGTAACAAGGAATGTGGGTATATAAAATCTTAGTTTTTGTGTATAAACTGTTTAATTCATGTTTCAATACCATAATTTGCTAATGTGACCATGAAATTAGTTATTTTAGGCAAATTATTAGTAGAAAGGCCCTAGGTTGGGTGGAATGATCATGAGTTTGGCCTGGAGTTTTGGAGTAGGACATAATTTGGGAATATTTAAGGTACATTGATTGATTTTGGTGTTATATGATTGTTTTTAGACCAAGAACAAGCTAAAGCTTCACAAAAAAGGAAAGCTCAGGTTCAGTAGAGCATTTAAGCGTAATTCAAGGTAGGTGATGGTTGAATTGTTTTCTATTTATGTTACGTGTGCATGTTAGCTATTTCCTAGAATTGCATATACAATACGTGTTTTAGGGAATAAGGTAACGGATGTTAATGATATCCAGTTATAAATCCTATGAAATGATTTGTCATAGATACTTGTTAGTTTTACAAGTGTGGTTGTGTTCTTTATTATTGATTATTGTGATGTCTGTGACATTCGATTGGATTGGGTATCACTCTTGGTATAGAATATCTATCGGTTGGCTCGAGTACCATGCCTAGTACAGGTTCTATTATGGTTGGCTCGAGTACCACACTTGGTACATATTTGATTATGCTTTGTGTGTTAGTTCTATGAATGGATCGAGTTTGTTTCTTGTGATATAGTTATTTCATATTGGTCCATGATTGGTCGGGTGGTGGTGTTTAAATTCTGGGTTAGTTCTTGTGTTGATTGGAATTGCATGTCAAACACCATAGATGATGTCTTAGGGATCCTTGGGGTGTCCGGGTTACTTGAACGGTGTGAGAAGTCGCATTTGTTGTTGTGGTTAGGGTTTTTGGACATATCTTATGTGGTTAATAAGTCAGTTTGATGTTGAGGGTCTTGTTATATTCACTGACTTGGGTTATGCATGTGTTTGTCTAGTTTTGATAAGTTTTAGTTAAGTGTTCATATTTCGTATATTTGGAGTTGGCTGATGATCCTACCAGTACACTATTATTTTTGTGTATTGATACTGCACTTGCTCTTTTTTTATTGAGTACAGGGCATATTCCGGTGGCGGTTGTGCAACCTCAGTTGTGACACGAGCGCTTTCTGAATCTAAGGGTGAGATACTTCTTTCGGGCTTCCATAGATTCATCTATCCTTCCTAGTCCATTGTTCAGACTCGGACTACTTTATTTTTGGGGTTGCATTCTTGTATTATGGACTATGTTAGAAGTTTTGATACACGACTTTCAGATCTAGGGGTTATTTCCACAGGGATTCTTATTATTTACTTTTAGCTATGATTCTTGGTTTTGATTAATGACAAATTGGTTTTAGCTGGTTAGTTTGTTAAGTGTTGACTTGAGTACTTGGTTTGCTCACCAGGGGTTTAGGGTGGGTGCCACTCACGGCGGTTTAGGTCATAACAAAGATGGTATCAGAGCCCTAGGTTCGTTGATCTTGTCGTATCAAAATGGGTCTAGTAGAGTCTTATAGAACGGTACGGAGATGTCTGTACTTTTATTTGAGGGGCTATAGGACTTTAGGAAACTATCTCTTCTTTCTTCTTTCTTCTTTCGTGCTATAACTTGATTCTAATTAGTATTTGGCAATATATATTGGTATTTAACTCCCTTAATTCTTTTGTTCGCTGATGGTTAACACCATGTGAAATAGAGCAAGGGCAGCAGCTCTAGCTGCATGACCGGCAGTCCAAGGGCAAGGAAGAGGTAGAGGCAGAGAGAGTGACACCTACTAGGGTGGAACTCAGACGGATGTTGAGCAGAGGGCGGTGACCCCTCACCCACCCCAGGATTATATTAAGGATGTGGAGGTGGTACATGAGAATGGCATGGAACAAAAGGTGGCAGCACCGGTTGGAGGTGCAGGCCTACCTCTATTGTCTTATGAGGTTGTTCAGCATGTGTTGGCATTTATAAGTGGGTTTCCAGGTACTAGAGCCACCCCCACTATGCTAGTGGTTCAACTTTTTGGTGATTATCTAGCCGTTGCCATAATTCCTGAGATGGATGAAGCATCAGGTACTGATGCATTCATCCATCGGTACTAGGCTCTGTCATGACCGAGACTGAGCACGAGTTGTTGACTAAGTTCTTGAAGTTAAAACCTTCATCATTTCATAGTTCAGAGAATGAGGATCCTTTCGAGTTTATTCTGGATTGTTATGAGAGGTTGCATAAGTTGGGTATTGTACAACAACATGGGGTGGAGTTTGTTGCTTTTCAGTTGCAGCGTGATTCCAAGCTGTGGTGGAGGGCTCATGTAGAATTGTCGATCTTTAGCTTAGCCTCCTATGATTTGGGATCAATTTCATGCCCTATTTCTGGAAAAGTATATGCCTCGTACTCTCAGGGATCGCAAGAAGAATGAGTTTTTGGCCCTTGAACCGGGCAGGATGTCTGTTGTAGCTTATGAGGCTAAGTTTCATCCTTCTCTCGTTATGCTACCCAACTATTAGGCACTGAGAAGAAGAGGATTTGTTTGTATGTAAAGGGTCTGAACACCGAGTTGCAAGTTCTTTCTGTTCATATGACTTCTGCCGAGAAGAGTTTTAATGAGGTGACTGACAATGTAAAGAAATTGGAGGGGGTCAGGCAGGTTGGGAAGGCTAAGGTATTAGCTAAGAAGTCCCAGAATGAGGGTAACTTTAGTGGTTCTTACTCCAGAGGTCCCAGTCAGCAGGTCTATTCAGCTCGCCCTATTCAGTCAGCCCTGCCAGCTTCTGCAAGTGGTTGTTCAGGGGTCAATCAACAGTTTTCAGCTCCTAGAGGCTAGGGGGCTTCTTATTCTTCTGCCAAGAGACCCTCTCTTGATCGGGGATACTTTCATTGGGGTGATCCGGGTCATTTTAAGAGGGAATACCCTCTCAGATAGGCAAGAAAGCAGGTGCAGCAGTAGAATAAGGCTGTAGTTTCAGCAGGTGGAGGTGGCCATGGCAAGGGGCGCCCATAGAGTGGGCAAGGGAATTTTTAGAGAGGCTATAGAAATAGAGAAAATGGTAACACGGGAAGGGGAGTGGAATCGCCATCTAGAGAGGTTGCCCGGATTGATGACAAAGTGCATTATTATGCCTTCTTGGGGAAGTCTAAGGCCGAGGCATCAGATATTGTGATAACAGGTACTATTCTCGTTTGTGATCAGATGGCTTCTATTTTATTTAATCCATGTTCCACATATTCTTATGTATCTGTTAAATTTTCCTTGGGTCTGGACTTGATTTGTGATGTTCTTGATTCCCCTATTTATTTTTCCGCCCCAGTTAGGGAGTCTGTGGTAGTGACCCATATGTATTGTACTTGCTCTGTAGTGTTTGTATGTTTTCAGACTTGGGTAGATTTGGTTATTCTGCATATGCTGTACTTCGATGTGATCTTGGGTATGACTTGATTGTATCCGTGTCATGCTGTGTTAAACTATAATTCTAAGACAGTAACTCTAGAGATTCTGGGTAGGGATAGACTAGAGTGGGAAGGTGTGTACAGGCCTAAGCCAGCGAAGATCATATCCTTTGTTCAGGATAGGAAGCTAGTGGGGAAAGGTTGTTCAGCCTTCTTGTCTCATCTTTGAGATGTTAGTATGGAGTCTCCTTCTATTGAATAAGTCCTAGTGGTTTTTGAATTTCAGGAGGTATTTCTGATGGATTTACCTGGCATGCCCCGGATAGGGACATTGACTTCTGTACAGATTTAGAGCTGGGCACTTGCCCAATCTCTATTCCTTCTTATCGTATGTCTCCTGTAGAGTTGAAGGAACTAAAAACTCAGCTTCAGGAACTTCTAGATAAGGTATTTATTTGTCCCAGTGCTTCAACTTGGAGTGCTCCAGTCTTGTTTGTGCAAAAGAAGGATGGTAGTATGAGGATGTGTATAGACTATAGGAAATTGAACAAGGTTACCATCCGAAATAAGTATCCTTTACCCTACATAGATGACCTTTTTGACCAGTTGCAGGGTTCTTCAGTGTTTTCAAAGATTTACTTGAGGTCAAGGTACCATCAATTGAAAATTAGGCCTGAGGATATACCTAAAATGGCTTTCTGGACTCGGTATGGGCATTATGAGTTCCTCATAATGTCGTTTGGGTTGACCAATGCACCAGCAACCTTTATGAGTTTGATGAATGGTGTTTTTAAGTCATTTCTGGATTCCTTTGTGATTGTGTTTATAAATGACATTTTGGTTTACTCCAAGAGTAAAGAGGAGCATGTAGAGCATCTTTGCATTATTCGAGGGATTTTGAGGAGCCAAAAATTGTATGCCAAGTTTTTGAAGTGCGAATTTTGGTTATCTGAAAGTTCTTTCTTAGGGATGTGATTTTGGAAAAAGGGGTGATGGTGGATCCCCAAAATATTAAGGCAGTTAAGAGTTGGGTCCGGCCTAGCTCTATGAGTGAGGTTAGGAGTTTTATGGGTCTTGTTGGCTATTATCACAGGTTTGTCAAGAACTTTACTTCCATTGCTACTCTTTTGACAAGATTGACCCTGAAGGAGGTACCATTTGTGTGGTCAGAAAAGTGTGAGGAGAGCTTCCAAAAGCTCAAGACACTCTTGACTACAGCTCCTATCCTATCATTGGCGGTTAAAGGTAAATATTTCATTGTGTTTTTTTATGCTTCACAATCAAGTTTGGGTGTTGTGTTAATGCAGGATAGGAATTTTATAGCGTGTGCTTCAAGGCAATTGAAGCCCCATGAGAAGAATTATCCAACCCATAATTTGGAGTTGGCAGCGTGGTATTTGCACTCAAGATCTGGAGACACTACCTCTATGGTGTCAAGTGTGAAGTGTTCATAGACCATCGCAGCCTGTAGTATGTGTTTACACAGAAGGATTTAAATCTGAGACAGATGAGGTGGATAGAGTTGTTGAAAGATTATGACGTGACCATCTAGTATCATCTGAGTAAGGCCAATGTGGTGGAAGACGTATTAATCCAGAAAGCGATTATCATGGGAAGTTTGGCTTGTTTAGGGGTGTCTAAGCGACCCTTGGCTTGAGAGATTCGGACTCTAGAATCCAAGTTCATGCAGTTGGGCATTTCAGAAAAGGGTAGAGTATTGGCTAGTATTGAATTTAAGTCCATATTTCTGGAGGAAATCAAATCCAAATAGTTTCAAGATGTGCAATTGAACAAACTTCGGAACAATATGGTATTCGAGGAGGCCCCGGATACCACACTTGATGCGTGTGGGGTGTTATTTTTAGAGGGAAAATTTTTGTCCCTTGGGTTGATGACAGAGTACAGAATGTGTTGGCAGAAGCTTATGGTTCGCGGTATTCAATTCATCCGGGCGTAACTAAAATGTACTGGTACTTGAGGTGGCTTTATTGGTGGCCTGGGATAAAGAGGGACATAGTTGAATATGTGTCTTAAGTGTCAAAATTGTCAGCAGGTGTAATATGAGCATCAAAGGCCTGCAAGATTGCTTCAAAGGATGCCCATTCCTGAGTGAAAGTGGGGAAGGATACCCATGGACTTTGTGGTAGGTCTTCCTAAGACCTTGGGAAAGTATGATTCCATTTGGGTCATCGTGGAAAGACTGACAAAGTCATCTCATTTCATTCTGATCAGGGTGGATTACAACTCCCAGCAATTGGCCAAGATCTACGTCAAAAAGATAGTGAGAGTGTATGGGGTGCCACTTTCCATTATTTCAGACAGAGGTACATAATTTTCTTCTAAGTTTTGGGCCAAGTTACATGAAGAGTTGGGCACCCAACCCACTTTTAGCATAACTTTTCATCCCCAGCTAGATGGTCAGTCAGAGAGGACGAATCAGATGCTGGAGGACATGCTACAAGCATGTGTGATTGATTTTAGAGTCCATTGGGATAAATTCTTACCGTTGTGTGAATTTTCATACAACAATAATTATCAATCCAGTATTGACATGGCACTATTCGAAGCACTTTATGGGAGGGTATGTAGAATGCCCATAGGGTAGTTTGAGGTACACGATGTGAAACCTTTGGGCATTGACTTGGTGAAGAAAGCTCAGGAAAAGGTTAGAGTTATCCAAATCAAGTTATTGGCAGCCCAGAGTAGGCAAAAGGAATATGCAGATAGTAAGGTAAAGGATATGTCTTTTCAGGTTGGTGAACAGGTCCTGTTGAAAGTGTCACCGATGAAAGGGGTAATGAGGTTTGGCAAGAGGTGTAAGCTTAGCCTTTGGTATATTGGTCCATTTGAGGTTCTCAAAAGTGTGCGGCCAGTAGCTTACAGATTAGCATTGCCGTGTAGTTTGTCTGGGGTCCATCCAGTTTTTCATGTATCTATGTTGAAAAGATAGCGTGGGGATAGGGAGTACATCGTCAAATAGGATTCGGTCTTGTTAGACAAGGACCTTCAGTACGAGGAGGATTCGGTTGCTATTCTTTATTGAGATATCCATAAATTAAGGATGAAGGAAATCAGATCGGTAAAGGTTTAACAGAAGCATCATCCAGTTGAAAAAGCCACTTGGAAAATCGAGAAGGACATGCAGGACAAGTAATCTCACTTATTTAAGGATTTAGGTACTACTATTTTCTCTTTTTAGCTCATTGTTTTCGTGTTTGATTGTTCGAGGATGAATGATGGGTAAATTGGTATTTATTGTAATGACCCTTCCCATTTTTATAGGTGATCTATTCGTGCGAAAAAATGGATTAGAAAACTTCCGGGTTGGTGAGTTGAAAATTTTAGGCTAGGCTTGTCTCGGATGATTTCTGAGTGAGGTAAGGTCTAGGGCAATCCAGGAAAGTATTGGGTAAATTGTCTAAGGTTGAGATAGTTTTTCTATTAGGTAAGATGTTAAGGGGTCTGTAGGACTTTTTGGAAATGGATTTGGGTGAGTAGAACTCCCGATATCAAACTTGACGTGAATGGGTTAGTCTGGAACATCAAGATTTGAAGGTGTGTTATGAAATGGGTAAAACTGGGGTAATTCCTGAGTTTTTATCCCATGTCATCCACTATAGCAGGTGACATGCTACTACAATGACACTGTTATAGCGGAGGAATTTTAGTTATAGCTGGGGTCAAGAGAGATCAACCCCGCTATAGCGGGCAGCTGCCGCTATGGCGGTACCTCTATAGTGGGATCGGGCTGCTATAGTGGAATAAGTCAAAATAAATGTAGAAACTTCCCCAAAAACATTTAGAATTGTTCAAGAAAGTTTTGGGGAAGGGCAGACTCAAAAAAGGGTGAATCCTATTGATTTTCTACCAAGAATCTTTGTAAAAGTAATAAAATCATTTCCCTAACTTAGTACTTCGATTCCTACACCTTAGAATCATCAGTTATGGGAAGTAGGGAGGGTTTGGCTTGACTTAAGGTGGAAAATTTGGTGTAACAAGGAATGTGAGTGTAGAAAACCTTAGGTTTTGTGTATAAACTGTTTAATTCATGTTTTAATACCGTAATTTGCTAATGTGACCATGAAATTGGTAGTTTTAGGTGAATTATTGGTGGAAAGTCCTTAGGTTGACTGGAATGATCATGAGTTTGGCCTGAGGTTATGGATTAGGATATAATTGGGGAATATTTAGGCCACATTGATTGCTTTTGGTATTATGTGATTGATTTTAGACCAAGAACAAGCTAAAGCTTCACAAAAAGAGAAAGCGCAGGTTCAGTAGAGAATTCAGGAGTAATTCAAGGTAGGTGATGGTTGAATTATTTCTCATTTACGTTATTTGTGCATGTTAGCTATTTCCTAGTATTGCATGTACTTTACGTGTTTTAGGGAATGAGGTAAAGGATGTTAATGATATCCGGTTGTCAATCTTATGAAATGATTTGTCTTAGATACTAATTGGTTTTACAAGTGTGGTTGTGTTCATTATTGTTGATTGTTGTGATGTATACGATATTAGGTTGGCTCAGGTATCACGCCTGGTACGGGATATCTATTGGTTGGCTTGGGTACCAGGCCTGGTACGGATTTTATTATGGTTGGTTAGGGTACCACGCCTGGTACATGTTTTATTGCTTTGTGTGTTGGTTCCATGAGTGCATTGGGTTTGTTTCTTGTGATATAAATATTGCATATTGGTCCATGAGTGGCTGGGTAGTTGTTTTTAGATGTTGGTTTGGCTCTTGTGTAGACTGAAATTGTATGGCAAACATTGTAGATGATGTCTTAGAGATCCTTGAATGGTTTGGGTTACTTGAACGGTGTGTGAAGTCGTATTTGTTGTTGTGGTTGGGGTTTTTGGACATATCTCATGTGGTTAATAAGTCGGGTTGATGACTGAGAGTCTTGTTATATTCACTGACATGGGTTATGCATGTTTTGTTCGGTTTTGATAAGTTTTAGTTAAGTGTTCATATTTCATATATTTGGTGCTGGCCAATGATCCTACTAGTACACTGTTATTTTTGTGTACTAATACTGCATTTGCTCTTCTTTTGCTGAGTACAGGGCATATTCCACCGGCTATTGCGTGACCTCAGCTAAGACACGAGCGCTTTCTGTATCTAAGAGTGAGCTACTTCTTTCGGGCTGCCATGGATTCGTCTATCCTTCCTAGTCCATTATTAGGATTCACACTACTTTATTTTTGGGGTTGCATGTGAGAACCCGTAATTTTTTCGCATAATATACGTAGCGTGGAGTAAGTGTATGAGCTGTATATGACTTGGTGTAGCACATCAAGAGAATAAGGTTGCAAATGGTTGGTAATATCAAAGAATTAAACTAAATTTTTAGGACAAGGGGAGCCCTTAAATAAAAGTTTGAGTTAAAGAAATTCCTCGTGTAACACCTCGCTCGTTCGGAAGGTTTAAATTAACCCATACCTTCGGGGTAAGACTAAGAGTGTCTAATATTCTAATAAGGATGTTTTATGAGGTATTATCACCGTGTGTGGTTGTATGTTAAGTTTTGAATATAAACGAGTTGTGAAATAAAAGTCGGCAAAAGTTATCGTAAGTTTCTTTTATTAATTTTCTGAACGTTGGGTCAAATGACTTGAAGATTTTCTCCCAATATATGAAGAGTTAGAGGTCCTTCGGCCTCCAAATCAAAGGTCTACGAGTCTAGTATCTAGTGCACGAAACCTCACATCAAACTGATCTCAGAGTAAAAAGTTATGACTATTTTACTGGGGACTATCTGTGCTGAAATCGGGTCGCGAACCGGGTCGGGTCAAGATTAGAATATATATGTATATTGACGTTTTAAGTCGTGAAAACATTCTAAAAACAGTTCTAAATAGGGAGAAACATAGGAGAGGGTTACAAGACAGTTCTTAAGTGAATAAGGTGCATTTTTGGTGATTTCTATTGCTAAAGTTTGCCTTCGTGCCTAGAAATGTGATCTCTATGCTTTGCAACCATTTTCCCCTTTGATAAGCCATGTTTGGAGCTGGTTTCAGAATCTAGGACTTGATATTTATTGGTGGTTCTTAAAGCTTTACACTTGGTTTGCTTCAATCGATTTAAGCTTAATTATGAACTATTTATAGGTTCTTATAAGTTGCGTATATATAGTGTTTATGAAGCTTAGAATGTAAGGTACAACTTTTGTGAAGGAATTACGGGTATTCGGACATTTGTTGGAAAGGTATGTTAAGGCTAAGCGTTGTCCTTCCTTTGAGCGGGAATTTTAAAAAATTCCTAAATCGTCAAATGTGATATTTTACTATTCTACTGCTATAAAGACCTTCTCTAAAAGTCATTGTGATCACAACTGAAGTATTTTCGTGGTATTATTATGCCGATATTCCACTCGTTCAATTATATAGGAATTCGGCATCTATATGTCATTTTGTCGGCTTCCTTAACTATATGTTTATATGTAGGAGTTCTTATTCTTCTTTGGGAGTTGTGACTTAAAATGATTGAAAACAAACATTAAGAATTCACAACCATCCCTCCTTCCTCGCTAAAATGATTTTTGGAAAACTTTAAAATAATACGTCGATTTCCAAAACTCTCAAATGTAACTCGTATTTTAAAACTACCAAAGGACATGGATTTTGAAATACTTTCTTTTACAAACTATTAAGTAAATATATATAGAAACTAAGTGAAGCACCTTAAGCTATTTATGAACATCTTCAGGTTTAAGTTACCTTTCTAAAGTCGAGGTAAGTGTTCAAATCTATTATAATAGCACATAAGGTTCTACGAGGCATTTGCATATTATACGAAAGTAAATACAAGATTATGAGAACATGAGTACCAATGGGCCAAGATTGGAAACATAATTATAATGATATACGTGCATTACACATCCATGACATGACATGCTATGCATCCAACTCTCGAGCTATAATCGGGAGGTATAAGGCCTATTGCCTATATTTCTACGTATGATATATAGATGGCCATGAGTTGGCAGATATGATGTCGGTTAGCTACCGAAAGACACCACCATTGCTAGCACTTAGTTGGTTATGGCATGCATTTGCATCTATATATATGTATTTATGACATACGATTATGCGAGCATACCATGCATATTTTATTTCTAACAGGTCAGATGTCGGCCATGGAGGCTATCAGAGTTTCAGTTTTAGGTGGTATCTCTATTACCCTTTTTACAGTAGTTATTTATGATTCTACTTTCTGCCTTACATACCAGTACATTTTTATTCGTACTGATATCCCATTGCATGGTGACACTGTATTTTTGTTTCATGCGTGCAGGTCCAGGTAGGGATTCTGATCAACTCCTTTAATAGGATCCGGGTTTCAGCGGTGAGTTGGTATGCTCCACCTCTTCCTGAAGCTTTTATAGAATATTTACTTTTGTTATACAGTTTGGGTATAGTCGGGGCCTTATCCTGACCAGTGCTTATTAAACTCTTAGAGGCTATTGTGGACACATTATTCTGGGTTTCTTTTTGTAGCTTCTAGTCTCCATCT
This sequence comes from Jaltomata sinuosa, assembly GCA_003996215.1. Taxonomy (NCBI): domain Eukaryota; kingdom Viridiplantae; phylum Streptophyta; class Magnoliopsida; order Solanales; family Solanaceae; genus Jaltomata; species Jaltomata sinuosa. Next base: position 150,080 of record QJPP01003958.1, on the reverse strand, counting down.
CCATAGGCTTGGAATGTATATATGTCTTCAGTTGCGGCCTTATCGGCCAGCTAGTACTTTGTTATTTTTGGCTTGTCTACCTTCTTCTATATGACTTGTTGTCATTTAGGTTATGACCTTAATGGTCCATGCTTAATATTTCATATGTTATGCTTCCCAACCTTCTGGGCCGACAATTGAGTCACTTAGTATGTTTTAGTGGCTAACTAGATCGAATAAGGTATCGAGTGCCAGTCGCGCCTCCCCCTAGTTTGGGGCATGACAAACTTTGTATCAGAGTAGTTCGTGTCCCAGGGAGTCCACAAGTCGTGTAGAGTAGAGTCTTGCTTATGGGTGTGTTGTGCATCACACTTATAATCAGGAGGCTACAGGGCATTTAGGAATGGTTACATTCCATTCAATTGATAAATCATGCGGTATAGTGGAGTTATAAGGACATATGAAATCTAAATTGTTCTTTGTGTTTCTTATCTGATAGAGTACCTACACTCAGGAGATAGCACAACAAGAGAAAGGCATGGATCCGGGGGAAGGTACCAGTTGTTCCTCATTGGGTAGAGGGATAGAGTTCCCTTGTAGGCACACAGTTAGTCTCCAGCACCCCTAGTTCCAACTTTTCTGGCTGAAGCCTGGGAATATGCAGTGCCCCCAGACTTACTAGTTCCATTGGTACCTGAGGTAGATAGGGATACAGGACCTCCAGCACGTGTTATTCCTTTACCAGATACTTGAGAGCAGCAGATGACGGAGGTTCAGGAGGCCCGTCTTGACCAATTTATCAGTTTGAGGCAGGGGGGTATGAGCATGAGGGATTATAGCCATAGTTTTAATTCCTTGGTGAGGTATGCACCAGATATTGTACCCACCTTGAGGGACAAAGTTCATTGTTATGTGGCTGGTTTAGGGGATCATCTAATCAGAGACTGTACAGTAGCATCCCTACAGGAAGATGTAGATATTTCTTGCATACAGGCTTTGGCTCAGACTGCAGAGGACCTTTTTCACTGGATATGGGACACCCGTAGAGACAAGGAGCAGAGAAAGAGGGCTCGTACTATGGGGTCTTATAGGGAGCCACAAGGTGATTTTAGGCCCCTACTCCCTCGATATCCACTATGCCCAGCAGGTAGTGCTCTTCCATAAATGCAGGGCCAACAGTTTGACCATTACAGTCAGTCAGGACCCAAGCAGACTCAGGCTAATTTGAGGGTCATTGGCAGGAGCATTCTGGGCAGAGGAGGAAGCCTACCCCTCCATGTACACAGTGCGGTAAGCTGCATGCCGAGCTGTGCAGACTGGGTTTAGGTGCATGTTATCACTATGGGAAAATAGGACATTTTATTAGTTGGTGCCAGGATTTAGGCAGAGGTGAGCCAACTCAGCCCTCAGGATCCGCAGTAGCCTCTTCACTTTCAGTTCGCCCTTCTCAACCAGCCCATAGTCTACTCAGAGTCGTGGTAGGGGGAGAGGTGGAGGAGAGACCTCAGGTTCCAGCAGTGACTAGAACCACTGCTATGCTCTCATAAGCTGACAAGATTCAAAGGTATCCCCGGATGTTGTCACATGTATATTGATGATACTTTCTCAAGCTATTTATATATTGATAGATCCCGGCTCTACATTCTAATATATTACTCCATTTATTACTAGTAAGCTTGACATGAGATCTGAGTTGTTGTTACAGTCAGTTAAGGTGTCTACACTAGTTGGAAACCCTATCATAGCTAGTTGTGTCTATTGAGGTTGTACAGTGATAATAAATTATCATCCCACCTCTGCTGATTTAGTTGAATTGACTATGCTAGACTTCAATGTAATTATGGGTATGGATTGGTAGGTAGCTTGTTATGCTAATATTGATTATCGTGTGAAGCTGGTCCGATTTCATTTTCTAGGTGAGCCAATCTTGGATTGGAAAGGTAACACGGCCGTGCCCCGGGTAAGTTCATTTCATACCTTCGGGCTTGGAAGTTGATTGTTAAAGGCTATATATATCATCTAGTTCATGTCAGGGATATAGATAAGGAGCCAACGACTCTTCAGGTGGTTCCTATTGTGAATAAATTTCTGATGGTATTCCCTGATGAGATTCCAAGAATTCCCCCAGAAAGGGAAATTGACCTTTTTATAGACATGCTTCCTCATACGCAGCATATATCCATTCCTCCCTATAGAATGCCTCATGTGGAGATAAATTAATTGAAGGAATAGCTAAAGTATTTTCTTAATAAAGGCTTTATGAGGCCAAGCAGATCCCCATGGGGTGCTCCGGTGTTATTTGTTCAAAAGAAAGATGGCTCCTTATTGATGTTTATTGACTACAGGCAACTAAATAAACTCAGGATCAAGAATAAATATCCTCTTCCATGGATCGATGACTTTTTTGACCAGTTACAGGGTGCTAAATGCCTTTCTAAGATTGACTTGTGATCCGGTTACTATCAACTGCAAGATAGGGATGTTGATATCCCAAAGACAACTTTCAAGATGAGGTATGGCCATTTTTGATTCCTTGTCATGTATTTCGGGTTTACTAATGCCCTAGCAGCATTTATGGATCTTATGAACCGTGTCTTCAAACCATTGTTGGGTGTATTTGTGATTATATTTATTGACTATATCTTGATATACTCACGGTCAGAAGATGAGCATGCAGAGAACTTGCGAGCTATATTGCAGACTCTCTAGGACCACAGGTTATATGCTAAATTCTCTAAATGTGAATTTTGGCTAACTTCTTTAGATTTTCCTTGTCATGTTATCACCGGCGATGGTATTAGGGTTGATGGCCAAAAGATTGAAGCAGTGATGAACTGGCCAAGGCCCTTGAATCCGACAGAGGACTGTAGCCTCTTAGGCTTGGCAGGATAATACCGTAGGTTTGTAGAGGGACTCTCTTCTATCTCCGCACCACTAACAAAGATGGCATGTAAGGCAGCTAAGTTTCAATGGACTGGGGCATGCGAGCAGAGTTTCCAGGAGCTAAAAAAAAGGCTTACCACAGCGTCTATCTTGACTCTATTGGATGGCACCGAGAGTTATGTTATATAGTGTGATGCCTCAAGAATTATCCTAGGTTGTGTTTTTATGCAGCATGGCAAGGTTATCGCATACGCCTCCATACAGCTGAGGAAACATGAACAGAACTATCCTACTCATGATCTTGAGTTGGCTACAGTTGTCTTTGCCCTGACGATTTGGAGGCATTATTTATACGAGATTCTTATTGATATTTTCACCAACCACCATAGCCTTCAATATTTATTTAGGCAGAGAGAGCTGAACTTACGACAAAGGAGATTGCTAGAATTTTTAAGGAATTATGATGTTAACATTTTATATCATCCCATCAAAGCTAATGTTGTTGCTGATGCGCTTAGCCAAAAGTCCATGGGCAGTCTAAGCCACATTGAAGTTGATAAGGTCGAAATGACCAAATATTTATGCGAGCTAGAAAATTTACATGTGAGATTGTTAGATGCATAGGATGGAGCTGTTGTCAATCAGAATACAACAAAATCGTCCTTGGTTACTAAAGTGAAAGAACGACAGCATGAGGATCCTGCGTTAATGAAACTGAGGGAAGGGATTTTGTAGCAGCAGCAGCCTTTATTTGAGCTGACGGAGATAGAGTCCTTAGATACAAGGGCCGCTTATATGTATTGACAATAGGAGAGCTCCATACGAGGATTCTTTCAGAGGTCTATTATTCTAAATATGCAACTCACCCTGGAGCAACAAAAATGTACAGGGACTTTCGTCAGATCTATTGGTGGAATGGCATGAAAAGAGATATCGCCGAGTTGGTAGCCCAATGTCCCAACTGTGAGCAAGATAAAGCGTAATGACCTGGAGGCTTAACTCAGTATATCGAGCTTTCATTATGGAAATGGGACATGATAAATATGGGCTTCATCACCGAATTTCCTTGCACACCACAAATGTATGATTCTATTTGGGTAATTATTGATAGGCTGACAAAAATCAACTCATTTTGTGCCAGTCTGGATGACATATTTAGCTGAGGATTATGCCATGCTTTACATTTGGGAGATTGTGTGCCTTCACAGAGTCCCATTATCTATTATCTCTGATCGAGGGGCTCAGTTTACGATACACTTTCGGAGATCTTTTAAGAAGGGTCTAGGCACTCAGGCAAATCTTAGCACTGTTTTTCATCCACAGACTGATGGGCAGGCTGAGCATACTATTCATACTCTCGAGGATATGTTACGTGCCTGCGTGTTGGATTTTAAAGGAAGCTAGGATGATCATCTACCCTTTATTAAGTTTGCTTATAATAACACCTTTCAAGCTAGTATTCAGATGGCTCCTTATGAAGCACTATAGGGGTGGAAGTGCAGGTCACCAATTTGTTAGTTTGAGGTGGGGGAAGCAGAGTTGCTAGATCCTGATCTAGTCCAGCAAATGATAGAGAAGGTAAAGCTTATTTGTCACGCTCCGAGGCTACCTCCTAGATGTAACACAGGACCCGAGACCATAAGTATCCCAAGTTAACCCTTGGTTATAGCATAACTCAGGTAAATCAATAGATAAGTGCAATCATAATAGGAAGACCGGAAATCAAATGTATAGATAAACAAGTCAAATAGGAATACAAATTCAAAATGAGACTCAAATACTATCTATGTCTGAAAGGCCTCTAACTATCATAAAGAGTTGCTGGGACAAGACCCCAGCTAACTCGAAAATTTGAAATGAAAACATAAAGATGGACACTCTATATCTAGTCCTCGAATAATGAGGACTCACCAATAATCAGCTGAATGTCTGGCATAGTCTAGCTACGAGTCTGAGGGCAGGTGCCTAAATCTGCATCGTAAAAGGATGCAGCGCATAATGTGTCAGTACTGTAGGATGTACCAAATATATGAGTCTATGCAACAATAAATGTAAACGTGCTTGAATCATGCTTGAAAAACTGAAGCCATGTATAATAAGAGAGTTCATGAGTAAAATCATAGTTAAACATAAGACATGAAGGTCAACTTCAAAAGTAGAGTATCATGTAACTTAAACTGAAAAGCTTTCATACGGGAGTTTCTTGTAACCGACAATAGACCATATGAGCTACATGGAATCTAACTATATAACCCTAGTTAGCAAAGTTATTCCGAACCTTACCAAGGTAAAAGAACACCATAATCCAACTATATCACCCTAGTTGGAAAAGCTGCCCTATGCCCTGCTAAGGCAAGGTCACCATGATAATAAAGAGTGGAACCACTTTCATAAGCCAATCGGGCAATATATAACCTATGCTGGCACTATAGTTTTTGGACTTGGGTAATCGAACCCTTGTCACTCGGTGCTAAATACTACTTCCAAAATATATACATATAGCTCATAATACTTGTGACATATCTGATGTCAAAAACTATTTATAACTTAGGTAGACATATCTGGATGCCAAATCTTTCATAAAACATAGGGACATATCTAATGTCCAAAATTGTTGGAAAAGTATAAGGACATATCTGATGTCATGAAATTCATAATTCATGAGTCTTAAAGCTTTGCGTAACCATAATTCAAAATATACTTTCCTTTCTAAAATCATAGCTCAAAGAATTAGGCATGCAATTTAATGAAAATAGAGGTCATGTTATCTAAACATATCAATTTTACTTGAAGACATGCAATTCAATGAAATCATGCTAGAATTCATTATCAACTTATGGGCTTTTGTAAACACCCAAGGAACCACAATTAAAACATGGGTAATGAATAAGAAGTCATGAATTAATACTTTAAAACAATACCATCAATTTTCCCCAATTTGGATAAGAATCCTAATTTAGAAATTCGTAAATTCAATTTAGAAGATTGGGGTTTGGGGCAGAAGGGTGAAGGGAATCCCTTATTGAATACCCACATAACTTGATTAAAGCTAACCCAACTGAAATTGAAAAGAAATGGAGGCTTGAACTTAGAGCTTGAAGAGGTTCTTTTCCCAATTTCGTAGATGAATGAGGTAATGAGAAGAGACTTAGGCTAAATGGGGTAGAAACCCTTCTAGAAATAATCAAAATGACATTATTTAGGAGTTCAAAAGGGTGGGTAATGACTAAAATACCCCTGGGACTTAATTAAGAAAAAGCTGTTAAAAATCGACTGCCAGGAATCACGGATGGATTCCATAGATCGTAGACTGAACCACAACTCGTGGTTTCCATTTGTGGTTCCTGGCCAAACCATCAGGCTGCAGAAAACAAACCACGGCTAAATAGGATGGACTGTAGAAAATTTTACGGTCCGTAAATCCAATCCTTTGAAGCTGAGGTACTAGGAAGGCCTCTGATCAGGTTCCACGAGTCAACAGGATGGTCCATAGTTCAAACTATGGTCCGTAAACTTGACTCGTGGTTCCTGAGAATCAGTCAGTCCTTAGGTCTGATAGCACGAGTTGACAGGATGGGCCGTATACTGAACTATGGTACGTAGAACCAACACATGGTTCTAAGACCAGAGTCTGAACCTGGTAGACTTAAACCATGGCTTAATTCCGTAATCCGTGGTTCAAACCACGGTCCATGGTTTGGACCCGTAAACCCTGAAAAGCTAAATTTTTTCTGAGATTCTGAGTTTAAAAGCTGAATAAGTTTCTGAGGTGTTATAATATCTCCCCTTTGGGATCATTCATCCTCGAATGAATACTAAACAAAGGAAAATTGAATATAAAACAGCCCAACCAATGAACAATACATAAAATCTGAAGAACAAACATTATAACTGAGCTTGTAACTTAAAACATGACTGAATCAACTTCGAAAAACATGCATGCACAATAAGATCATGAGAGGAATTGATGGAATAGAGTGGAATAGACATGTTAATAAGGAAACTACTTCCTCAACCTGAGATGGAGTCAGTAGGGAAGAGATGAGGGCACTTATCTTTTATGGCTGATTCTGCTTCCCAAGTAGCTCCCTCAACAAGCTAATTTCTCCAAAGAATTTTTACTATAGCGACTTCTTTATTTCTCAACCTCCGAATCTAACGATCAAGGATCTCTACGGGAACCTCCTTATAAGTGAGACTATCATTCACCCCCACATCCGCTAAAGGAACAATCAAGGTCGGATCACCAACACACTTCTTCAACAAGGAAATATGGAAAATCGGATAAACTGCTTCTAATTCTGTTGGCAAATCTAACTCATAAGAAACACTACCAACTCTCCTCAGAATTTCATAAGGACCTGCAAAATGGGTACTAAGCTTCCCTTTCTTGCCAAATTTCATCACACCCTTCATGGGTGAAACCTTTCAGAAAAACCCAATCATCAACCTCAAATTCTAATTCCCTTCTCCTCACATCCGCATATGATTTTTGTTGACTCTGAGTGGTAGTATCATGAACCGAATATGGACCAATCAAAGTTGCATCACCTACCTTAAACCAACCAATAGGAGACCTACACCACCGACCATAAAGTGCCTCCTAAGGAGCCATCCGGATGCTAGAATAAAAGCTATTGTTGTAGGCAAAATTGATAAGAGGTAAGTGATCATCCCAATTACCTTTGAAATCAATCACACAAGATCTCAACATATCCTCCAAAGTATGAATAGTACGCTCTGCCTGGCCATCCGTCTGTGGGTGAAAAGTTATGTTAAGCTTCACCTGAGTACCAAGACCTCTCTGAAATGATTTCCAAAACTTGGAGGTAAACTGAGTACCTCTATCTGAAATGATGGACAATGGAACACCATGCAATCAGACTATCTCATGGATGTAGAGTCTGGAATAATCCTCAGCTGAATCAGTAGTCTTGACAACCAAGAAGTGGGCTGGTTTGGTCATCCTGTCGACAATCACCCAAATAGAATCGTGTTGCCTTCGAGTACGAGGCAAACCTGTAATGAAGTCCATATTGATCGCTTCCTACTTTCAAGTAGAAAGGTCAATATCCTGAGTCATGCCACCCGGTCACTGATGCTCTACCTTCACTTACTGACAGTTGAGACACTGAGCCACAAACCTGGCTATGTCCCTCTTCATACCATTCCACCAGAAGACTTCCCATAGATCATTGTACATCTTGGTGGCACCAGGATGAATGGAATATCTAGAACTATGAGCCTCAGTCAAAATCTGCTGTCTCAATCCATCTACATCCGGTACACACAATCGGCCCTGATAATGAAGCATACCATCTCCCCCTTGGGAGAAAACCTCAACCCTTTGTTGATGTACATCACTCTTTAGCTGAACCAAAATAGGATCATTGTCTTGCTTTGCCTTCACTTCAGCTACCAAAGATGATTCGAAACCATTCTGAATAATAACACCACCTTATGTCGAGTCCATAAGGCGAACTCCCAACCGAGCAAGCCTATGAACCTCCATAACCAATTCATTCTTCCCGTCTTCGACTAAAGACACACTACCCATAGACAATCTACTAAGTGCATCTCCCACAACATTAGCCTTACCCGGATGGTAAAGCACACTCATGTCATAATCCTTAAGAAGCTCAAGCCATATCTTTTGACGAAGATTCAATTCCTTCTGAGTGAACACATACTGAAGACTCTTATGATCGGTGAATACATCCACGTGAACACCATACAAGTAGTGTCTCCAAATATTTAAGGCAAAAACCACGTCCGCCAACTCAAGATCATGAGGAGGGTAGTTCTTCTCATGAGTCTTAAGTTGTATCGAAGCATAAGCAATCACCTTATCACGCTTCATCAACACACAACTCAAACCAATCCTAGAAGCATCACAATACATAACAAAGTCATCTAGGCCCTCGGGTAGAGCCAACACAGGAGCGGTGGTCAACCTAGTCTTCAATTCCGGAAAGTTCTTCTCACATAGATCAGACCACAAAAATTTAACCTTCTTCTGAGTCAACTGAGTCAATGGGGCAGCAATGGAAGAAAACATTTTCACAAATCTCATGTAGTAACCAGCCAAACCCAAAAATCTCATAATATCATACGAGAAAGTGGGTCTAGGTCAGTTCTTTACTGCCTTGATCTTCTGAGAATCAACTCGAATACCATCTCTAGTCACAATATGACCCATAAAAGCAATAGACTGCATCCAAAACTCACACTTGCTAAACTTAGCAAATAATTGCCGGTCCTGGAGAGTTTGCAACACCACTCTCAAATGGTCCGCGTGCTCCTCCTTACTCTGAGAATAAATAAGGATTTAATCAATGAACACAATCACAAACATATCTAAATACTGCTTGAACACACAGTTTATCAAATCCATAAAATATGTGGGAGCATTCGTTAGACCAAAAGACATCACAATAAATTCATAATGACCATACCGAGTTTTAAAAGTTGTCTTCGGGATATCACTCTCTCGAACATGAAGCTGATGATAACCGTATCTAAGGTCAATCTTGGAGAAGAAACTAGCACCCTAAAGTTGATTGAACAAGTCATCAATTCTAGAAATGGGATACTTATTCTTGATTATGACCTTATTCAACTGACAGTAGTCGATACACATCCTAAGAGAACCATCCTTCTTCTGCACAAACAAAATTAGGGCACCCCATGGAGAAATGCTAGGCCTGATGAAACCCTTATCAAGAAGATCCTTCAACTGATCCTTCAATTCCTTAAGTTCTACAGGAGCCATTCTGTATGGAGGAATAGATATGGTTTTTGTATCGAAAAGGAGATCTATCCCAAAGTCGATCTCCCGTTCGGGAGGGACTCCGGGATAATCTTTGGGAAACACTTCAAGAAACTCATTCATAATAGGAACAAACTGAAGGGATGGTGTTTCGAACTCTGTGTCCATAACCCGAACTATATGATAAACATAAGCCATAGAAATTATATTCCTAGCCTCAAGATAAGATATGAAGTGACCCTTTGAGGATGAAGGACTACCCTGCCACTCTAAGACATGTTCACTTGGAAACTTGAAACTGACAACTCGAGTACGACAATCAACCAAAGCATAACAAGCATACAACCAATCCATACCAATAATAATATCAAAATCAGTCATCTCCAACTTTACTAGATCCACTGAAGTGACTCTATGAAGGACTAAGATAAGGCAATTTTGGTAGATTCTTTTGGCTAGGACTGACTCACCAACAGGAGTAGAAACACAAAAGGGTTCTTAAAGCAATTCAGGAAAAATTTAAAATTTGCATACTACATAAGGGGTCACAAAAGATAAGGATGCATCGGGATCCAATAGAGCATACACATCTAGAGAGAAGAGGTTCAACATACCAGTAACAACGTCAGGTGAACTCTCTTGGTCCTGTCGAGAGGACATGGCATAAAGATGGTTCTGGCACTGACTACCAGAATGAGAAGCAGTGCCCTGCTAGGCTGGTCGACCTCCTAGAGCTGCTGGTGAAGACTGAGTCCTGCTACCACCTTGTCCTTTCTTAGCTGAAAGGAAATCTCTAATCCTGTGACCAGCCTGACCATATCCAAAACAACCACGTGAACTGGCTAGACACTCATTGGGATGATTCTTTCCACACTTGGTACAAACAGGGTAGGAAAGCCCATTTTCATTACTCCTCTAAGAGTTAGAGTCCGCACCTCTACCAGACTGATCATAACGAGGCCTAGAGGCCTAAAAAAGAGCACTAGCGGCAGAATGCATAGGTCCTGATGACCTCTTCTGAAAGAAAGATCGTTGTCCACCTCTGGACTTCTGATGGCTAAATCTCAAACCCTCATATTTGGCTCTCTTTTTCTCCTTAGCCATCTCCCTAAGTTTGTCTCTCTCGATCTGGTGAGCATGAGTCATGAGTCTATATATACTCATGTCACTCAACAGCATAGCAGATCTACACTCCTTCTTTACCAAATCCGAGACCTCATAGATATACTTGCTTATCTGATCTTGTGGATCATCCACCATAGCAGGAGCATATCTAGAAAGCTGAGTGAACCTCAACCCATACACTTGAACATTCATGGATCCCTATCTCAAGTTCACAAACTCCTCGGCCTTCACTTTTCTTAACTCCCTCGGGAAGAATCAGTCAAGGAAAGCCCTCTCAAAACACTCCCAAGTCATAGGGATCATGTCCCTAGCCCTAGTTTCCTTCCATTGCGCGAACTATATATGAGCTACATCCTTGAGTTGATAGAATGCTAGCTCGACACTATCAACACCAACCACTTTCATCACATCAAAGATTTTCTTCACTTCATAAATAAAATTTAGCAGATCCTCATTCACTTTCGAACCCCAGAACTCCGGTGGGTTAATATGGATAAAATCATGAACTCGGGTCGCTACCCCACCTTGAGGGTGGACAAGGATAGAAGCCGGTTGATTGTCGTGAGTAGCCATGATCTGGGCTAGCATGTGGATAGCATTCCTGAACTCCTCATTCATGACCTCAGGGGCCAAAACTAGAGGAACAGCATTTTGAGCAGCTCGGTGAGGCATAATCTGAAATGTACAAGGAAAGAATTAGAGGGATATTAGAGTTAAACTCTATTGCACGATATGATCATGAAAGAAGTGAAGTTTTTCTAAGACATCTCATAGCTTCCCTCTCATAAGTGAGGTGTGCTTCACACATATGAAAGAGACTCTACTCGATGTGGCTTTCAAACATTCTAGGACTCTTGAACCTGAGGCTCATATACCAAATTTGTCACACCCTGAGACTACCCCCTAGACGTAACATGGCACCCGAGACCACAAGTTCCCCAAGTTAACCCTTGGTCATAGCATAACTCAGATAAATCAATAGATAAGCGAAAGAATAATAGGAAGACCCAAAATCAAATGTACAGATAAACAAGTCAAATAGGAATAGACATTCAAAAGGAAACTCAAATACTGTCTATGTCTGAAAAGCCTCTAACTATCATAAAGAGTTGTTGGGACAAGACCCCATCTAACTTGGAAATCTAAAATGAAAACATAAAGATGGACACTCCATCTCTAGTCCTCAAATAATGAGGACTCACCAATAATCAGCTGAATGTCTGGCGTAGTCTAGCCACGAGTCTGAGGGTAGGTGCCTGAATCTGCATCATAAAAGGATGTAGCACAAAATATATCAGTACTATATGATGTACCAAATATATGAGTCTATGCAACAATAAATGTAAATGTGCTTGAATCATGCATGAAAAACTGAAGCCATGTATAATAAGAGAGTTCATGAGTAAAATCGTAGTTAAACATAAGACATGAAAATAGAAGTTCAACTTCAAAAGTAGAGTATCATGTAGCTTAAACTAAAAAGCTTTTATACGGGAGTTTCTTGTAACCGATAATAGACCATGTGAGCTAAATGGAATCTAACTATATAACCCTAGTTAGCAAAGTTATTCCAAACCCTGCCAAGGTAAAGAACACCATAATCCAACTATATCACCCTAGTTTTCAAAGCTTCCATATGCCCTACTAAGGAAAGGGTACCATAATAATAAAGAGTGAAACCACTTTCATAAGCCCATCGGCCGATACATAACCTACACTGGCAACATAGTTTTTGGACTTGGGTAATCGAACTCTCGTCACTCGGTGCTAAATACTACTCCCAAAACATATGTATATATCTTATAATACTTGTGACATATCTGATGTCAAAAACTATTCATAACTTAGGTAGACATATCTGGATGCCAAATCGTTCATAAAACATAGGGACATATCTAATGTCCAAAATTGTTGGAAAAGTATAAGGACATATCTTATGTTGTGTAATTCACAATTCATGAGTCTTAAAGCTTTGCATAACCATAATTCAAAATATACTTTACTTTCTAAAATCATGGCTTGAAGAATTAGGCATGCAATTTCATGAAAATAGAGGTCGTGTTATCTAAACATACCAATTTTACTTGAAGGCATGCAATTCAATAAAATCATGCTAGAATTCATCATCAACTTATAGGATTTCGTAAACACCCAAGGAACTACAATTAAAACATGGGTAATGAATAAGAATTCATGAACTAATACTTTAAAACAAAGCCCATCACTTTTCCCCAATTTGGATAAGAACCCTAATTTAGAAATCCATAAATTCAATTTAGAAGATTGGAGTTTTGGGAATAAAAGTGAAGGGAATCCCTTATTGAATACCCAGATACCTTGATTGAAGCTAACCCAACTAAAATTGAAAAAAAAAATGGAGGCTTAAACTAGGAGCTTGAGACTTGGAGCTTGAAGAGGTTCTTTTCCCAATTTGGTAGATGAATGAGGTAATGAGAAGAAACTTAGGCTAAATGGGGTAGAAACCCTTCTATAAATAGTTAAAATGATATCATTTAGGAGTTAAAAGGGTGGGTAATAACTGAAATACACCTGGGACTTAATTAAGAAAAAGCTATTAAAAATCGACTGCCAGGATCACGGATGGATTCCATGGACCGTAGACTGAACCACGGCTCGTGGTTTCCATTCGTGGTTCTTGGACGAACTATCAGGCTACAGAAGACAAACCATGGTTCAACAGGATGGACCATAGAAAAGTTTACGATCCATAAACCCAACCCATCAAAGCTGAGGTACTAGGCAGGCCGTTGATCAGGTTCCACGAGTCAACAGGATGGTTCGTAGTTCAAACTATGGTCCATAAGCTTGACTCGTGGCTCCTGAGAATCAGTCAGTCCTCAGGTCAGATACCACGAGTTGACAGGATAGGTCATTGATTGAACTAGGGCCTGTAAAACTAACTCATGGTTCTTAAACTAGGGCTTAATTACACGATCCATGGTTCAGACCATGGTCCGTGGTTTGGACCCGTAAACCTTGAAAAGCTAAAAATATTCTGAGATTCTGAGTTTAAAAGCTGAATAAGTTTCCGGGGTGTTACATTATTAGATAAAGGTATGAAAGGGAAGCTTAACCCCAGGTATGTCAGGCTGTATAAGATTATTCGTAGGATCGGCTGGGTGGCGTATGAGCTTGATTTGCCTTCAGAATTAGAAGCGTTCCATCCTGTGTTTGATGTATCTATATTATGGGAGTGCATTGGAGATCATTCACATATTATGCCCGTTGAGGATATTTGCATCGTTGAAGACTTGTATTATGCTGAGTTACCAGTGGCTATTTTAGATGGCAGGTAAGAAAGCTTCGAACTAAAGAAGTGGCTTCCATCACATTTACGACTTAGGAAGCTGAGGAGGAAATGAGGAAGAAGTACCCCCAGCTATTTACGACTTAAGGCGAGTCACATTTCAATAATTGACAATTATTCTTTTACAACAACTCAATTGGATTTTAAATAACTAGAAAGTGCAATTTATATGTCTTGTCGCGAGGTGGCTATACAAAGCCTTGTTATTGAATTTTCATAATTAGATTTAAGGTTTGCGATCGTAATAAATATAGCCTCCCAAATGACATATTAGCAAAAAATAAATGCAACCAAGGAACATTTTTGATCCATTCGCGGATGAATGTTCTTAAGGGAGGGAGAATGTGAGACCCCGTAATTTTTTATATAATATACACAGTGTAGCGTGAGTATATGAGGTATATATGACTTGGTGTAGCATGTCCAAATAATAAAGTTTCCCATGGGTGGTAATATCAAAGAATTAAACTAAAGTTTTAGGCAAAGGGGAGCCCTTAAATAAAAGTTTGAGTTAAAGAAATGCCTCGTGTAAGACCTCGCTCGTTCAAAAGGTTTAAATTAACCGATACCTTTGAAGTAAGAATAAGAGTGTCTAATATGCTAATAAGTATGTGTTATGAGGTATTATCATCGCGTGTGGTTGTATGTTAAGTTTTGAAGTCAAACGAGTTGTGAAATAAAAGTCGGCAAAAGTTATTGTAAGTTTCATTAATAAATTTTTCAAACATTGAGTAAAATGTCTTAGAGCTTTTCTCCTAATATATGAAGATTTAGAGGGCCTACCAACTACAAGTTGAATGTCTATAAGTTTAGTTTCCAATGCACAAAACCTCACATCAAACTGATCTCGAAGTAAAAAGTTATGACTATTTTACCGCAGACTATCTGTGCTGAAATCGGGTTGCAAACGGGGTCGCAAATCGGGTCAGGTCAAGATTAGAATATATATATATATATATATATGTATGTATGTATATTGACGTTTTAAGTCATGAAAACATTCTAAAAATAGTTCTGAAATAGGGAGAAACATATGAGAGGATTACAAGACAGTTCTTGAGTGATCAAGGTGCATTTTTGGTAATTTCTATCGCTAAAGTTTGCCTCCGTGCCTAGAAACGTGATCTCTATGCTTGGCAACCATTCTCCCCTTCGATAAGACACATTTGGAGCTGGTTTCAGAAGATAGGCCTTGATATTCCATGGTGGTTCTTCAATCTTTACACTTGGTTTGCTAAGGTAACCATCTCGGAGCTCTTTTATGATCATTTTTATGAAATTCTACGGACGTTTTTTCAAGTTATGATCTTATGGAAAATCTGCCAATTTAAGCTTAATTATGAACTGCTTATAGGTGTGTATAAGTTGCATATATATAGTGTTTGCGAAGCTTAGAACTTAAGGAAAAAACTTCCGTGAGGAATTACCAGCATTCGGACGTTCGTTGAAAAGGTATATTAAGGCTAAGCGTTGTCCTTTCTTTGAGCATGAATTTTAGAAAATTCCTAAATCGTCAAATGTGATATTTTACGATTCTACTTCTAGAAAGACCTTCTGTGAAAGGCATTGGGATCACAACTGAAGTATTTTTGTGGTATTATTATGGTGATATTCCACTCATTCAGTTATATAGGATATTCAGCATCTATATGTCCTTTTTTCAGCTTCCTTAACTATATGCATATGTGTAGGAGTTGTTATTCTTCTCTGAGGGTTGTGACTTAAAATGACTGCAAACGAACATTAAGAATTCATAACCAACCCTCCTTGCTCACTAAAATGATTTTCGGAAAACTTTAAAATAATACGTTGATTTCCAAAACTCTCAAATGTAACTCGTATTTTAAAACTACCAAAGGACATGGTTTTTGAAATACTTTCTTTTACAAACTGATAAGTAAACATATATAGAAACTAAGTGATGCACCTTAAGCTCTTTATGAACATCCTCAGGTTTAAGTTACCTTTCTAAAGTCGAGTTAACTGTTCAAATCTATTTTAATAGCATATAAGGTTCTATGAGGCATTTAGATATTATATGAAAGTAAATACGAGATTATGAGAACATGAGTACCAACGGGCCAAGATTGGCAACATAATTATGATGACATACGTGCACTATGCATCTTTGACATGACATGCTATGCATCCAACTCTCGAGCTATAATCGAGAGGTACGAGGCTTATTGCCTATATTTATACGTATGAGATACAGATGGCCACGAGTTGGCAGATATGATGTCGATTAGCTACTGAAAGACACCACCATTGCTAGCACTTGGTTGGTTATGACATGCATTTGTATATATATATATATATTCATGATAAATGATTATGCAAGCATACCATGCATATTTGATTTCTATTAGGTCAGATGTCGGCCATGGAGGCTATCAGAGTTTTAGTTTCAGGTGGTATCTCTATTATCCTTTTTACAACAGTTATTTATGATTCTACTTTCTGCCTTACCTGCCAGTATATTTTTATTCGTACTGACGTCATGTTACCTGGGGACACTGCATTTTTGTTTCATATGTGCAGGTCCAGGTAGGGATTCTGATCAACCCCTATACTAGGATTCGAGGTTCAGCGATGAGTTGGTATGCTCCACCTCTTCCTGAAGCTTTTATAGAATGTTTACTTTTGTTATACAGTTTGGGTGTAGTTGGGGCCTTGTCCCGACCAGTGCTTATAAAACTCTTAGAGGCTATTATGGACACAGTATTCTTGGTTTCTTTTTGTATCTTCCAATCTCCAGCCCCATAGTCTTGGCATGTATGTATATGTATGTATGTCTTCAGTTACGGCATCATCGGCCAGCTAGTACTTTTTTATTTTAGGCTTGTCTACCTTCGTCTATATGACTTGTTGTTATTCAGGTTATGATCTTAATGGTCCAGGCTTAATATTTTAGATGTTATGTTGCCCGACCTTCTGGGCTCACAATTGAGTCACTTAGTATGTTTTAGTGGCTAACTTGATTGAATAAGGTATCGAGTATCAGACGTGCCTCCCCTAGTTTGGGGCGTGACATTACATCCCCATATTCTATATTATGTTAGAAGTTTTAGTACATGAATTTTATATTCTAGGGGTTGTTTCCATAGGGATACTTATTATTTACTTTTAGCTACGATTCTTGGTTTTGAATAATCACAAATTAGTTTTAGCTGCTTAGTTCATTAAGTGTTGACTTGAGTACTTGGTTCACTCACCGGGGGTTTAGGATGGGTTTCACTCATGACGGTTTAGGTCCTGACATATATGAACCTAAGTATTAATATCAATTCATAAGTTTTATAGGTATATAAGATATGAATTAAGGTCATAAAGAACCTCTAGCTCAAAGCTAAGTTGAAAGCCTTTCTACCGATTTAGTTTTCATGTAAGTTGTTAGTAGGGTCAACTTCAAATGATCATTTATCCTAAAATATAATGATTTTGATGGCCTAGTACCCACCAAATTAAAGATATTTGAGTCTTCTTTCCAACGTCACTGGCCCTCATTAATCTGAGTTTGGAGTAAAAAGATATGAGCATTTTAGTGAAGCACTGTCAGGCTACCAAAAAATATCTGACAGCCGTGGGAAGGGCCGATAGCCATGGGAGTTCTGACGGCCATTTCTGACGGCATGTGGATCAGCCCACGGGGATCACTATGGGAACCAATCAGTAAGCTCCAAAAGCCCCCGTGATATGTAAAGTTTATGAGTATTATGACATCTAGATATGTTCACATGAATTTTGAATAGTATGACATCTAGACATGTCCACATGATTTATGAACAGTTTTGTGTCAAATGTTATGTATGAGCTATATATATGTTTTGGGAGTAGTATTTAGCACCGAGTTGATGAGGGTTCCAGAAAATTCAAGTTCAAAACTACGTTGGCAGCGTAGGTTATTTATCCCAATGGGCACATGATAGTGGTTCCACTCTAAATATGGTCTAGTACTCCGGAAAGGTAAAAAATAGCTCTACCAACTAGGAAACAAAAGTTGGATTCTACGTAGCTCACATGGTCTATGTCAGTTACGAGAAACTCCCACAGAAATAGTTTTAAGTATTTGAATGCATTTGACTAATATTTTTCATGTTCAGATTTACTACTTATGATTTATGCTTATGAGCATGTTTTTAGCTTATGATATTACTTTGAGTCATTGCATTTCAGTTTTACTACTATTGCACATTTTCAGCCTTAAATATGTTCCAAATATATTTTATCATGATTCATGCATATCTCACATACTCAGTACATTTCATAGTACTGACCGCACACTCTTTTATGTTGCATCCTTCATGATGTAGATCCAACAGCCTGTTTCTCAGATTTGTGGCAAGTAGTTCAGCAGTATCTCCAGCCATCTTGGTGAGTCCTCATCATTCGAGGACTTAGAGTTCTTTTGATTGTTACTTTATTTCAGTTTGCAGTCATTTAGAATTAGCTAAGGGTCCTATCCCAGCAACTCATCAGTTAGTAGAGGTTTCATTGATTGTCAGTCAATTAGTTGTATCAATTTTCAAATGACTTTATATTTCATTGTGAAAGTTTATTTTATTATAATATTCATCAAGAGCTCAACAAAAGTTTTAGCTTCCGCATTATCTTTCAGTCTGTATATCAGTAGTATGTCAGTCCATCAGCTAGCTTGGGATCACTTATGACTCTAAGCACCGTGTTACATCCAAGGGGTAGGGTTGGGATGTGACAATTGTATTATAACTTTTTAGAGTATCCTTGCATATTAATATATATGCATATCATTATTGAGTCATTGTACTATAGTTCAGTTCTTTGCACTCAGTTTGCATTCAGTACAGTACATCATTATTTTCAGCATGCCCAGTTTATCTTATAGTATACATATCTCGTATGCTCTGTACGTTCAAAGTACTAACCGCATATTTTTCCCTGTGTTGCATCCTTCATGATATAGATTTAGTAGCTCACCCCCAGACTCGTGTTTATTAGTTCGGTAGCACATCCAACCAGCTTGGTGAGTCCTCTTCATTTGAAGACTTGGAGTTTAGGTTCATTTTAGTATTTCAATACTTCCATTTCAGTTTTAGTATTTAGAGTTAGCTGGAGATTTGTCCTAGTAGCTTCTCAGTAGTAGAGGATTTTTAGACAGAGAATTAGATATTTTAGCTTGTTTCAATTCGGTATCACTTTTCAGTCTTAGTTTATTTAGAAATTACTCAGATTATTTCATATTTTACATTTAATTCAATTTAGCTTCTGCTTAGTTTTATCTATTCAAAATGATTAATACTATGACATGTCATAGGTTAGCTTGGGTCACTTATGGATCTAAATATTATGTTACGTCCAGGGTGTAGGCTCGGATCATGACAAATTTGATATCAGAGCATTATGTTTAAGATGTCCTAGGGTTTTTGAAAGTCACATTAAATAGAGTCTCTTTCATGGGTGTGAAGCATGCCACACTTATGAGGGGGAGGCTGCGAAACATTTTAGAAATACTTCACTTCTTTCATGTTCATATCGTGTGATATAGTATAACTCTCTATATATATATCCTTCTAATTCGTGCTCTATATGGTTACAGAAAATTCCTCGCAAAAGAGCTAACGGTCACAAGAATGGAAACCATCCAATCCCACCAGCACCTACAAATCCCTTGAATGAACAAGTCACCCAGGCAGAGTTCAGGGCCACTTTTCAGATATTTTTTCAAGCTATGACCAACCAGGTTAATCAGCAAGTAGTTTCACCTGTGAACCCAAACCAGAATGCAGCAGTTGTTTGAGTCTGAGACTTCACTTGGATGAACCCTCCAGAGTTCCATGGATCGAGAGTTGATGTGGATCCACAGGACTTTATAGATGAGGTACAAAAGATCACTTAGATCATGGGTATTACACGAGTCGAGAGTGCAGAGTTGTCCTCCTATCAGTTGAAAGTCTTGGCTCAGCAATAGTTCAAGCTATGGAAAGATAGCTATCGTGAAAATGCAGCCTCAATCAATTGGGATGAGTTCATAACAGCTTTTCTAGACAGGTTCTTTCTCCGTGAGTTAAGGGAAGCTAAGGTAGAGGATTTCATTAACCTGAAGCAGAATAACATATCCGTGGAGGAGTATTATCTGAAGTTTACCCAGCTCTCAATGTATGCCCCAGAGATGGTTGCTGAACTGAGGGCTCAAATGAGCAAGTGTGTTTTCAGTGTTCTAAAGTTAGAAGTCAAAGAGTGCAGGACCACTATGCTTATTGGGGATATGGATATCTCTCAACTTATGATGCATGCCTAACAAATCGAGAAAGAAAATCTAAAGGAGAGAGAGAGAGAATAAGAGGTCAAGGATGGGTAATTTCACTAACCTTAGTAGAGGTCGGGCGGTGGGAATTGCTCTTAATTTTAGCAGAGATCTTCAATTCCACCACCTTCTTCAGCTAGTTCTCTATCTCCCATACCTCGACACGATCATAAGAACAAAGCATCGGGCTCTAAGTCTCATGACTGTGTTACAGGTAGCCTCACTTTTCCAGCATGTACTAGGTGTGGTAAGAACTATCTAGGTGAGTGCCTTGCTAGCAAGGAGGGTTGTTGAGGGTGCGGTCAAGCTGGTCACTGGAAAAGGAATTGACCCTCTGTCGTACATGGATATAAGGGTAATAGGGCTCAGTCTACTCATTTAGTAACTCTTCAAGTCTCCCAGCTTAGCAGGGTGCTTCTACTAGTGTAGGTGGTGGCCAGTGCCAGAACCACTTCTATTCTTTGTGTTCTCGCAAGATCAGGAGAGCTCACCTGATGTAGCCACTGCTATGTTACGAGTCTTTTATATAGACATGTATGCATTGTTAGATCTAGGGGCCATACATTCCTTCATGACCCCTTATATTATAGTAAATTTCAGTGTCAATCCCAAAATCCTCTTAGTCTCTACTCCTATTAGTGAGTCAGTCATAGCCAAGCAGGTATATAGAAATTTCCTAGTCTCAGTTTTCCAGAAAATCACCACAGTTGATCTAGTAGAGTTAGACATGACTGATTTTGATGTCATTCTTGGAATGGATTGGTTACACTCTTGTTATGCCTCAGTCGAATGCAGATCCAGAGTCGTTAAGTTTCAGTTTTCTAATGAACTAGTCCTAGAATAGAAGTGTAGTACCTCAGCACCTATAGGTCAGTTTGTGTCTTACCTTAAGGCTAGAAAAATGATCTCTAAGGGTTGCATTTATCATTTAGTTTGGGTTAAGGATTCTAAGTTCAAGACCCCAACCCTTCAATTAGTTCCAGTTGTTAATGAGTATCCAGAAGTTTTTCTTGAATATCTTCCCAGAGTCCTTCACGAGCGAGAGATTGATTTTGGGATAGACCTTCTTCTATATACCTAGTCTATCTCAATTCCTCCTTACAGAATGGCTCTACGTGAGCTAAAAGAATTGAAAGACCTCTTAGACAAAGGTTTCATCAGACCCAGAATCTCTTCATGGGGTGCTTCAGTTCTCTTTGTGCATAAGAAAAATAGTTTGCTCAGAATATGCATTAATTACCGTCAGTTGAATAAAGTCACAATCAAGAACAAGTATTCCATTACTAGGATTGATGACTTGTTCGACCAGATTGAGGGTGCTAATTGTTTCTCAAAGATAGACCTCAGATCTGTCTATCATCAGCTTAGAGTCAGAGAGTGTGACATTCTAAAAATAGCCTACAAAACTTGGTATGGTCATTATGAATTTGTTGTTATATATTTTGGGCTAATGGATGTTATCGCATCTTGTATAGACTTGATAAACATGGTGTTCAGATAGTATTTGAACATGTTCATCATTGTTTTCATAGATGACATCTTTGTTTATTCACATAATGAAGGTGAGCACATAGATTATTTTAGGATTGTTTTGCAAACCCTAAAGGATCGCTAGTTATTCGCTGCAAGTGTGAATTCTGGTTGGAATCAGTGGCATTCCTCGATCATGTCAGGTTGATCCTCAAAAGACTAAAGTAGTTAGGAACAAGCCCAGACCCATCTCTTCATCAGAAATTAGGAGTTTCTTGGGCTTAGTCGATTACTACAGGAGGTTCGTTGAAGGTTTTTCATCCATTGCTTTTCCTATGTCTAGATTGACTTAGAAGAAAGTCAAGTTTCAGTAGTCTGATGCTTGCAAAAAGAGTTTTCAAGAGTTAAAGACTCGACTCTCTTCTGCCACAGTTTTGACCCTACCAGAGGGTATAGATACGTTTGTGGCATATTGTGATACCTCCAGAGTTGGCCTCAGGTATGTGTTGATGCAGCATCAGCCACTACATTAGCTTATGCTTCTAGACATCTCAAAGTTCATGAGAAGAATGCATACACTCATGATCTTAAGTTGGTAGTAATAGTTTTTTCCTTAAAGATTTGGAGGCACTACATATATATATTTCATGTGGATATGTTTATTGATCATAAAAGCCTTCAGTATGTGTTTAGTCAAAAGGATCTAAATCTTTGCCAAAGAATATAGCTTGATTTGTTAAAGGGTTATGACATGAGTATTTTATACTATTCAGATAAAGATAATATAGTGCACAATGCTATCAGCAGACTGTCTATGAGTAGTATTGCTTATGCGGAGGATGAAAATAAGGAGTTAGTTCATGATATTCATAGACTTTGCTCGGTTGGGAGTTTGTCTTGTTGATTCAGCCGAAGGTGGAGTTATATGATAGAATGGTGCAGAATCTTCGCTAGTGATGGAGGGAAAGGCAAAATAGGATAGTGATCCTATTGTTCTTAAGGTGAAGGAAGCAGTCCACAATCAGAGAGTGGAGGTTTTCTCCCAAGGGTGAGATGGTGTGCTTTGCTATTATGGCCACTTGTGTATTCTTGATGTTCATGATTTGAGATAGTGGATGCTGACAGAAGCTCATAGCTCTTGGTATTCTATTCACTCAGGTGCCACCAAGATGTACCATGATCTATGGGAAGTCTATTGGTGGAATGGCATTAAGAGGGATATCACGGAGTTCATAGCTAAGAGTCTGAATTGCCAGCAGGTTAAGGTTGAGCACCAGATACTAGGAGGTATGACTCAGGATATTAGTATTCCTACATGGAAGTGAGAAGAGATAAATATGGACTTTATCATAGGGTTACCTCATACATGCTGATAGCATAATTCTATATGGGTTGTTGTAAACCGAATGACTAAGTCAACACATTTCTTTCTAGTTAATACTATAGATTCAGTCGAGGATTATGATAGACATTACATTCGGGAGTTGGTCAGAATGCATGGATTTCCCTTCTCTATCATCTCAGATAAAGGTACTCAGTTCACATTGCAGTTCTAGAAATCTTTTTAAAAGGGTTTTGATACCTAAGTTAATCTCAGCATAACTTTCCACCCGCAAACATATGGTCAGGCAGAGTACACCATTCATACCTTTGAGGATATGTTGAGAGCTTGCATGATCAACTTTAAAGTTAATTGGGATGATCACTTACCTCTCATTGAGTTTGCCTACAATAACAGTTTTTACTCCAGTATTCAAATGGCTCCATTTGAGATGCTTTATGGTAGGAGATGTAGATCTCCTATGGATGGTTTGAGGTTGGTGAAGCTACTTTAATAAGGCCTGATTCATTTCATGAGTCTATGGAGAAAGTTCATCTAATTAGAGAAAGGCTGAAAATAGCTCAGAGTCATTAGAAATTGTATGCAGATGTGAGGAGAAGAGAACTTGAGTTCGCAATTGATGATTGGTTTTTTTTGAAAGTTTCAATTATGAAAGAGGTGCTGAGATTTGGCAAGAAGGGGAATTTTAGTCCCCGATATGTAGGTCAAGATTCTGAGGTGCATTGGTAATGTGGCTTATGAATTAGAGTTGCATGCAGAGTTAGCATCGGTGCACCCAGTCTTTTATGTGTCCTTGTTGATGAAGTTCATTGGTCTTCCAGCCTCATTTATGCCATTAAAAAGTGTGGGTGTGAAGGATAGTCTCCCTTACAAAGTGGTCACAGTTGAGATTCTTGACCGTCAGTTTCTTAAGTTAAGAAATAAGTAAGTCGCTTTTGTGAAAATACTTTGGAGGAACCAGTTAGTCGAGGGAGCTATTTGGGGAGCAAAAGCAGATATGATGACCAAGTACCCTCACCTCTTCCCTTCCAGTTCCATATCAGCTTGAGGTAATAGTTTCCTCTTTAGTATTCTCATCATTTTCATGCCCCATTAGTTATTCTTATGCCCTCAATATGCATACACGTCTCATGAATTCAGCGCTGAGGTGCATTGGTAATGTGGCTTATGAATTAGAGTTGCATGCAGAGTTAGCATCGGTGCACCCAGTCTTTTTTGTGTCCTTGTTGATGAAGTGCATTGGTTATCCAGCCTCATTTATGCCATTAAAAAGTGTGGGTGTGAAGGATTGTCTCCCTTACAAGGAGGTCACAGTTGAGATTCTTGACCGTCAGTTTCATAAGTTAAGAAATAAGTAAGTCGCTTTTGTGAAAGTACTTTGGAGGAACTAATTAGTCAAGGGAGCTATTTGGGAAGCAAAAGCAGATATGATGACCAAGTACCCTCACCTCTTCCCTTCCAGTTCCATATCAGCTTGAGGTAATAGTTTCCTCTTTAGTATTCTCATCATTTTCATGCCCCATTAGTTATTCTTAGCCCTGAGTATGCATACATGTCACATGAATTAAGCGCAGTTTATACTTTAGCCAGAAATCAGTTACTATGTCAGTGCTTCAGCTTTTAGAATTCAGCTTGTGAGATTGCAGCTCTTTCCCTACAATCTCAACTTAGTTAGTCTTCAATCGAGGATGAATAATCCTAAAGGGGAGATATGTAACACCCCAGATTAAAAATATTTAGGTTCCACGACCCGTGAAACAGTTCATGAACCGTGGAAACCATCCGTGAAACTCAGTCTTAGCTAATCCTGCAACATTGCAAGTTGGCCTGAGAACCACAAGCAGGGTCCATGACCCGTGAAACAGTCCAAGAGCTTTGAAACACCATTTGTGGAAAAACTGTCAGAAATCACGAATCCAATCCATGAGCCATGGATTAAGGTTCACGAACCGTGGTTTCAATCCATGAACTTTGTATTAGAAAATTGAACAACTTTTCAAAAACAAACAAAAGGGGTATTTTTAGTCTCTTTCTACTCTCTTAACCCCTAAACTATGTCATTTTAAGTCACTAAGAGGGGTTTTTATCAGTTCAAGTGATTCATTCCCTTGATCCAATTCAAAAAAATAAAATATAGCGTTCTCTTAGACCTCAAGCATAGGGTTCATCCTCAAGATCAAATCCTCCAAGATTCAGTCCAAGATTTCTTCAAACGGGTTGCGGATTTCTATAAGGGCCTTCTTTCACTCTCATGCCCAAAGGGTTCAGAATTTCAGTTATAATTTGTTGGTGGATATATATGATTTGCTTGTAGAATTTATGATTGTTAATGGGTCTAATGAATTCTTCATTTTTAATTGTAAATTAGTGGTTGCAAATATTATTTATGTTCTTTAATTCTTATCTTGCTTAAGAAAGAAGATGAAAATTGACAAAAGAATTTATTAGCAAGGACTTGGAGTAATCTCCATTTAATAGATATAGCTAGAGATAGTTTAGTAGACTTGAGAGTTTTATTGGTTGGTTAAATTTAACACACCTTGAACCATGGTTAAATTGCTTGTAGGTTGAGAAACTACATGGATGAATTGAACCAATTCTACCCATTGCATAATTAATTTGAAAGTAGATTGAAAATCTCAATTGCAAAGGTTGTACCCATTTGAAAACATACCTAGGTCCTCCTACCTTTATTGCTAATTCTTGAATTAAAGAATTTATTGATCAAAATTACTAGATAATCTTTACATTTCATGCACGCACACCCCCCCCCCCCCTTTCTTTTGTTACTCTAAATCAATCAAGTAGTAATTCATAAACTAATTGTGGTAAAGCTTAAATCATATTCCCTATGGGATCGATCCTGAATCACATTGGGTATTATATTTGTGAAGACCATTTATATTTCTCGTATTTGAGAGGTAAATTTGGACGTCACTAATTTTGGTGTCATTGTCGGGGAATAAAATTTTAGATTTTCCTTTTTAGTGTAGTGTTTCACTTTTGTTTGCATTTCTCAATTTTTTTTATTTGTTGGTTATTTGTGCTATTTTAGGTGAAAAAATGAGTGTCAATGATTGTCACGGTCCAAAATAACAAGGGTTGTGATGACACCTACTCCAACCTAATCATGGTAGGTAAGCCCAATTCAACAAATCCAATCAACTCAAAGTAAGGCAAAAAGTAAAATATCAATGCGAATATATATATAAATAATAACTCCAAACATCCTCAAACTGAAAGGAAACAGAATGTCATAAATCCCACAACTAAGTTGTTACAAGTACAAGTGCGACCTCTTTAAACCAAATATCAAAACTGAAACACAAAGTTGTCTATGAAGTAGATAAGACAGAATAAAAGATAGATGAAACTGAAATAATCTCCTAACACATAAGCTCACCATATTTTTGAAAGCAGCAATTCTGCACGATATCTACCAACTGCATCAAAAGGATGCAGAAAAGTATGGGTGAGTACGGTTCACTTGTACTCAGTAGGTATCATAGACCGACTGAACTTACTTAGTTTAAGCAGATACTATATTGAATTAAGAATACTAAAATAACCCTGCATGCTGAAAAGTATCAACAGATCAATATCATTACACAGTACACTCCATTTCAATCATAACAACAACCTAAATAATAATGCAATACAATGATATGAGATGATATGCAATGGTCAATGCCTAATGGTAGACATCCTCTCTATAGTGGTATGTTGTAAGGTAGGACCCATGGGAGACTCGCAAGGTCCATATAAAAAATAAACTGGGTCTTTGTCCATGGTCTTATTAGTTGAATCTTTTCCCACGATGATATATATATAAATGGTAAATAAGTTTAATCTTTACTCACAACGATATATATAAATGGTAAAATAAGTTTGATCTTTGTCCATGATTTTACTAGCCATATATTTGCCACAGTAATATAATTATAATATAAGAAGCAAATCCTTTAAAAGATCATTTTCAAATAAAAATCCTAATTCATGAATATCAAAGTGAGTATGCATGATCATGATAATTAGAGACTCCGAAACATACCAATAATGAGTGGAACAATCCAATAATGCAATATACAGATCAATCTTCTCAAATCACAACTAAATCATCAACAGAAGCTCCCACACAGGTATCATAATAATAAATCATCACATTTCACTATAAATTACTAGTTCGCCTTTCCCGTAACATGCTTTACATGACAAGTCCTCACCAAGTAAAGTCTAAAAAAAGTTAATTCATTGTCTATCTCAAAGTCGATTCGCAAGCCTCTACTTGGTCACACACAAGCCTCCCTTTTCAAACAGCTTTTGAACGTGCCCAATCTACAAAAAATAGGTTTTACGCATAACCATGAGTCAAATGATACCCATATTGCAAATGTTCTAATCTAGGACCAAAATGTCAACCCCGAGTCCACAAGAGCCAACTGGAATTTTATTATATAATAAATTTATTCAAAGCTTAAGAAATTCAAATATGAAATTTTATCAAAAATAGAGTCAAAATCGACCTTGAAACTATCAAAAACCCATTCTTTAACTTTACTATCAAGTTAAAAATTAAAGATTTGAAGGTGAAATTATGAAATAATCATTGAAAAATATGTAAAAGTAGTATAACAAACTTACCCGATGTTGAGATCTTGAAAACCCCTTTTTGATCTTCTTCAAAATGAGTTTCAAACCTTCAAAATTGAGTTATGGGATTCGGGGTTCGAGAAAGAATATTTTAAATCTATCCAGGTGCCCCTTCTTTGCAAATGTGGGACCCTTGTCACATTCACGATGATGTTTGACCCGTACCCATCACATTCGCGATAGTCCAATTGCATTTACGGAGGATACAGCGGACCCGGCCTACCTGACTCGATTCCTTCTTAGCAAACACGGGCAAAACATCATGTTCATGATGATAAATTTTCTCAGACCTTCGCGAACACAAGAGGTTTGTTGTGAATACAAAGAGGAAAATTCATCTGCACCAGAACTGGTGCACCAACAATGGAAATGGACCAAAAATTCATCGAATGGACCTTCGTAATTCACTCAAAACCCTGTGAACATAAATCAAATATGCTATCCAACTAAAAATGACATTCCGGACTCAATAAAACTATCATATTTACTAATGAAGAATGTTTTCAATGAATATTGACCAAAGTCAATACTAGGCCATAACTTTAAAATTTTCAATCAATTACTCAAAGCACATCTGAATGCCTCGAGACTCAAACAAATAGTGCTACTAGACCAAATTTGGCATTGTGAATCTAACAAAACTGACAAAATTCTCATATGATATCTAAATCTCCAAATATTGACTAAAGTCAACTATATCAACCTCAAAACCTGCTAAAATGAAAAACTCACATAAAAACCATTCGAACACCTCGAGAATTGTTCCTCCCACTCTTATAGATCACAAATACTATGATACAACTATAAGGAGGGGTAAAATGATCAAAACACATCAAAAGACAAAAATTACTATGAGGGTTGTACCAAATTTGCCAAGAAATCCAATCCTAGTTTGACTTGGTCTTCCTCTTGCTGACTTGCATTGGGATTCTTTGTCTTCTTGCTTGAAACTAATTTCATATACAAGTTTATGGTAACATTTATAGTATATATTTCTAATTCTTGTTTGAATTTTGTAATTCTCTCGTATCCCAATTCTAACAAGAATTTTGGTGCACACGTGAACAATAACAATCTTTTATCTTTGACAATCTCCTTCTCTGCTTAAAGGAACAGGTTCCCAGGTGAATTTATTTGGCAGTGTTGCTTCTATGTTCTCTTCTTCTTGGAGATTTGAGAGGACCTGTTCTTGATACATCTATCTTCACTCTTCATCATGTAAATGTCACTTGTACAGAGTTGTCAATCATCAAAACTTTAACATAACTTCACTAGATCATGAGTGTAGATCCAAAGATCATGTGTTTCAACAATATATAAATATTTTCATATATGTTTTCCTAAAATATCTCAACATAAACTCACTTTTCAGATCAATACATATAAGCTAAGGACCTGGTTCTTAGCACAATACCTTCATAGATAAGCATTACATTAAGGAACTGGTTCTTAGCATAATACCTTTATAGAGAACATTGTGTTTGTTAATCATCAAGGATGCTAATACTCTACACTAAGTATGAAGTAGACTTGGACGGACAAGATTGAATACACTTGAAGATTGTCCTTCATCTCTTATTTATAGTCTTCCAAGTGCTTGGAATCCAAGGCTAACTTGTAGGTCATTCGTTATTCTTCTAAACTACTTTGACCGTTACATTGGAGCTAGTATTCTCTCCCCAATCTTCATGTAAATTATTCAGGAATTTGGTTGGATGTTCATTCTATCCCTTGAAACTCGATCAAAAGCGACCAGAGAGATTTGCAGTGTGGCTTATAAGGCATATTTTTAGGTCATGCAGGCATGGTCCGAATTTCTCCTGTATCGGGGTCGTAAGTCTTGATATGGCTAGAGGCAAATGAAATTGTAGATGGGTCTTAAGGTGAGGAGTCATTCACCGAGGTCATTCTTTGAATTAGGCCCAAGGGTCGTACGTCTGAGGTATGCTTCAAGCATGTGCAGTTTTTACTACTATAGCTTGCCTTTCCTCCTCTATCTATAGTTTTTTGGGTGGTTGAGTCCAAGGTGACTTTGTGGTCTTTGGTTAGTCCCTCAAACTGAATTAGCCGGTTGATATTTTCTCTCTTGATCTCGTGGATCTTGTTGGACGTGTGTCTTATCCCTTTAGACTCAGGTCAAAGGGAGTTGAGTGAGTTGTGGTAAGGCTAGGAATGTAGGGGCATGTCCTGTGCGCAGCATAGCATTGAACTTGAAGCCTTGATTTCATCGAATGCTTGTCAATCCTGTGAGGTTCATTAATATAAGTCCCAGAGCCTATCTTTGGATTAGGTCTGAAGATCGTTTGTCATGGCATGCACCGGGCATGAATATTTTTTAAATACTAGAATAGGTTTGTACATTACCTGTAAGTGTTTTCATCTGAATCCACCCCAAGACCCAAGATAAAAAAATTTAATGATTTGTTATTTTTAATCTTTTTAATGTCTATTTTATACATATAAGCTCATCTTGTTCAGTTTTTTTTAGTTTAATATTAAAAACATATCCTACTTATACGGTTATAGACTTGAAACGTATAATTTAATTTAATTTTAAAAGAAATAATTGATTCGATAAGGTTCTATCGATTAGTTCAGTCGATTGTGAAAGAACATTCACACCCTTAGAAAAATATTGTCGTCTAAAGGTTTTCTTTGTCAAAGAGCAATGCAGCATTATTGGACAGCGTGATGGCAATATAAATCAGTAAAAATATGTTTTCTTATGGTTTTAGTCCTCACAACAAGATTATGTGGCTATAAGGAAATTAACTTGATTATCTTCTCAAACTGTCTGAAGCATGTAACATGGTAAATGCTCTTACTCCAAATTCAAAGAATAGAAATCTTTGACTTTTAAGTAACATTTGATTCAAGTGACCCAAGAATTCCTGAAAATAACTTCAAAGTTATTTGACAAGCAATTCAATATTAGCTTCAAGATAAATGAAAACACTAAGGGTGTGTTCGGTATGGAGGAAAATATTTTCCATGGAAAATATATTCCGTGGAAAATATTTTCTAGGAAAACAAGTTATTTCTTACTTATTTTCTTGTGTTCGATACGCAAATAGGAAAATCTTTTCTAAAAGAATTTGTATATATTTAACACAAAACAAAGAGAACAATAGGGTAAATAGGTGGAATAATGAAAAAATTATAATTTAAAAAAACAATTAGGGGGGTGGTGGTAGGAGGGTTGTAACGATCGGGTCCGTCGTTATGTTAATTTTTTCCGATTTCATAAATTTGGGGGAAATGGTTAAAAATTCATTTGGGGTAAGTAGGGTGACGTCATAGGAAATTTCTGATTTTTTATAAATAATCCGGCTGACATCACTCCGCTATAGCGGTATTTTATTCTGCTATAGCGAAACCGCTGTAGCGGAGGAGTAGACCGCTATAGCGGAGCTACGGGAGGCAGTATCCTGTGACGGGATTTTATTAAAAAATCTATTCTCCTTAGCTAGAAAACATATGAGGGTTCCTTCAAAAACCCTCCCAGGCTGCTCCAAGGCTAGGGAATCTTGAGAAGGAGGGGTCATAGCTGAAGGGACGCGGAACAACAGATTCCAGGACCATCATTCAGCCAGGAATGCATTCAGGGACCAAAAAACACACCGTTTCAGCTGCTTGGCACCCAGATAGGCTAGGTTTCATGAGTAGTTAGACCTGTTTAATTTCCGTACTTATTGTAAAGTGGGAACGGAGAATCCATGTTTTAGGCCTCTGGGCACGGAGTCTGGCGAATTCAAGTTTGGTTATTTTGATTTGGGATGTACGGAGTAAATGGCTGATCTTGTGATTGTGTTATGTGGTTACATTATTCATATTGGTGTGATAAAATGATGGGTTAAGGGAATAGTATGTTGGAAAGGTTCGGGGAACCGGGGAAGCGCTTGGGAGCCACGGGAAATGGAAATAGGAAACTCCTAGGTGGGGTTTCGGGAATGCTTATGGCTTGAGACGTAGTGGCGGTCTTGCTAAAGTAAGGAAACGGAAATCGGGTAGCTGTGTATATGATTAATTTAAAGAGAAATTGCTCGTTACATCTTCTAGAATAAAAAGGGGGAACCGGGGATAGTCTTCGGACGGGATTGGATGGTTCGTTGTTATACCCGGAAAGGGGTAGGTGATGGCTTATGATTTATGTGAATGTTGTATATTCTTGTACTCATATCTAAGTGTTTGTATGAATTACATTGCTTAGGGGAGTTGTGTAGAATGTCTAAGGTTCTTGCCTTACAGTCTGTTATTCGAACGGTATTTTGCTTGTTGGCTTACAAGTTGTTTGTTCATGCATTTGACTGTGGATTGTTGACATTTGGTTGGCTCAGGTACCATGCCTGGTACGGGTATAACAAATGGTTGGCATGGGTACCACGCCTGGTACAGGAATACTAACGGTTTGCTCGGGTACCACGCCTGGTATGGGTTACTTTATTGCATACTGTATTGTGATTATTATATTGCATTGACTGATATTGGTTCCTTGAGTGAACCGAGTTATTTTATTGAAACTGATAATTATTATTGGTTCCTTGAGTGATCCGGGTTATTGTGGAATTGTGATGTTGATGGGCGGTCCTTGAGTGGCCGGGAATTTCTGTTATATATTGTTGAGTTGGTCTTGGATTAGACCGTGTTGATCATTGACACTAGGTGTTGTTTAGAGGGGATCCCGGGGTGGGTTCGGACTATGTAAAGAGGGCGGTTAATTACATATATATATATATATATATTATCGTCTTGAGCGTGTCATTGGCAGTCGAGAACTACCGGTGGTAAATAAGCTAAGGGTTGGTCTTGGTGTAGACCGGGTTAGTCTGTTGAACACTTAGGTGTTGCTAGAGGATCCTTTGAGGGTCCGGGTTATGTGATGTAATGAGATTTAGATGTAACTCTAGTGTTGTCAATAAATGTAGCAATGGTTGCTTGGTGGATTTCATGTGGGGGTTGGATTGGGAGGAAGACTAAGAGTCTGGGGTTGTAGTTTCTAGCGGTTGCAAACACATTAGAAGGTTTACTGGGGATCCGTGAAGGGGGCGAATACTGGTAAGTGAAGCCACGGGTATAAGTGGTTGAGTTGGGCAGTTAGCCGGGTTAATGTCCGGATGTTAGTTAGAACAGCTGACTTAGGCAAGGGAAGGGCAGTCCAAGCATGAACATGGACATTTGTGAAGGCTAAAGTGACTTGGGAAGTCTAGGATAGTGTGACTTGGGGAGTCTAAGGTTAGTGTGACTCGGAAGTCTGGGGAATGAGGGAGTTGGCAGCGGAAACACGTTGGAGGATGGAAATCAAGCTATGTTAATTACATTCATGTTTTTCCCTGTTTTTCTTATATGATGGTAGGAGTGGATTCGGGTCGACTGATGATGCCTACCAGTACGTGTGTTTATACTGACTCTACTCTTGCTATACGTTTTGGTATAGTCTGGTTGCAGGTTGGTGATGTTTCATAGGTTCACGGCGAGGAGGTCTCCAGCAACTTCTGTCCTCGATTTCCATGGCGGAAGTTGAGTTTTTTTCTCTCTTTGTGTCACCTTGTAGTAGCTCTTGTACCTGTTTTAGACTAGGTCCTAGGGAGGATGTTTTCGAAGTTGTAAAGGTCTTTCGCAAGTTCTTAATAGTCTATTTTCCTGAACATTCTGTAAAAAAGGGATTTCTCATATATATATAAAATAGCAATGGCTTTATTTAATTGGGTTACTTTAATTTCCGCAGGTTACCGGTTGGACGGGTGGTGAGGGTTCATCTATCTAGGTGGTTAGAGTAGGCACCCGCATGGCCCGGTAGGTTGGGTCATGACAGATGGTATCAAAGCCTAGGTTACCGGTCTCCCAATACAAGAGAAAAGTGTTGAATAGGATCCTACGGATTGGTGTGTTGACATCCACATCTAATCTTTGGGGAACTATAAGGCACTCTAGGATTTGTCACCCTTCTTTCATTCTTTCGTGCGGTTCGTACATGCTTGTATGGGTTGAGTCTAATTGGTATCTCTCGATTCCAATTGGTATCTCAGCAAGGTAAAGGAGGTCTCCGTACTTCAGTTATGACAGTACAAGCAAGAGGAATTGGAACCAGGATGGTTCCAATTTGTATCTGGCCTGAGAGGTTGTGGCAAGAATGGATAACCGGCTAATGATCATCTGTGGTACGAACGAGGGGTGAAACTTGTGAATTGATTGGTTGTGATTTGATTGTGTTATGAATTGAACTTGAACTGTTGTGTGTACAACCTTGTATGACTTAATGGGGATGGGTGTAGATATTTGAATGATGTGCATGTAGAGTCCACAAAGAGTCACTGACTGGAAATTTCGTGTGTTTTCGACTGTGGTAGTCTTTTAAATTTCTAGATAAAAAAGGTGGTACTACATGTTAAAAGGGACTTATCATTGGTTAAGATGATAAGGGATTGGGAACTGTGACTGTAGGAAAGCTTCGGTTTCAGGACAGTTGGAAATTTGGTTGGAAACCATGGGAACAAGGGAGTCATTAGTGTGTAATGGCGGGAAAATGTTGCCAGAAAATAATTAATCGTTGTGAATTCCTTGTAAATTTTGATGTGTTTTATGACGTGTTATGCCTGATTCTAATGCGTTCAGTGCCAGGAATGGTCTTGAGGGTGGTTTAAGACCATAGCGGGACTTACAGGTTGGGATAGTGGTAATCGGGAAGGGGGTTGATGCTTTTAGCTGGAATTCGAATTTTTTGTACGGTTACCATCGGGACTGCTATAGCAGTGAAATTTCCACTATAGCGGGACTGCTATCGCAGAATGACCAACCACTATAGCGGAGGACAGCGAGGCAGTAAGCCTCCCTGTTTTCCTCTTTTTTTGTTCCTTCCCGGGGAAAATATAAAAACAAGTATTAACAACAAAACCACTGTGTAAAACCCAGAAAAAGCAAGTCTATGTGTATATATATGCAGGGAAGGGAAATAGTGTCTAGAACGGGCATTCACATACCAAGGTAAAAAGGGGAAAGGGGAAACATTGTCTTAAACAAGCCCCAAACGGGGGCAACCCAAACAATAGTAAATCAGTAATAAGGGGGGAGTCCTAGGCCTCATCCTTGCTCAGGAAGGGGAACTCCTGCACGTCCTCGGGCTCGAGGGTGGGGAGCTCCTGACCTAGGGCAGCACAAGAGAATGACCCTGATGGTCTTCCACATCCGGGAAAGCATGCGGTCCCGGGAACGTCTCTTCCTCTTCTATTCTTCTAACTCCCTTTGGAGTGCTGCAAGTTCCTGAGCGGATGGGTGAGGGGTTGCGCCTCCGGCGTTGGGATCCTTCATGAACCTCCAGACAGCTGCCAGATTTTCCTCTAGTTGGGCTCTAGAGATTGGGGGATGGAGCTGGGACTGGGAAGGGGCAGGAGTGTCATTATCCTCATCATCATCATCGTCCCCCTCCACCGGCTGACAGCTCCCTGCCTCATTTATCTTCCTCTTTTTCTTGGAGATGTCCTTCCCCAGACAGGGTCAAAGGGCTCGTCCATGGTCACCTCTGAGTCTGTATGGTCCTGAGGCACACCAGCTCTCCTTCACAGCTCCGAGACCAGCCCAGGTAGATAAGGGCCCTTTCTGTGGCCACCATAAAAGTCCTTCCATTCCGAGATGATCTGCTCCCCCACATTCATGATGATCCCTTTCATGGCACAAGCGATCACCAAAGCCCGGTCGTAGGTCACATCGGTCTGGTTTCCCGATGGACGGATCCTCTGGGACACCAAGTTCAGCCACCTCCTAGCCTCGGAGGAGAAGTAGACACTAGTAACGCCCTCGGGGATGACCCAGTACACCTTGTCCCTGAATGC
The DNA here is from genome assembly GCA_003996215.1 of Jaltomata sinuosa. Lineage (NCBI taxonomy): Eukaryota > Viridiplantae > Streptophyta > Magnoliopsida > Solanales > Solanaceae > Jaltomata > Jaltomata sinuosa. Next base: position 114,425 of record QJPP01003958.1, on the reverse strand, counting down.
GGGGTCCACCAGAGTATTCCTTAGCCAAGTCATGTCCCATAGCCGAGCCTTAGCCATGTGCGCCTCATTGGAGATGTGGGGCACCCCTAACACCTCATTAATGGTCCTGGCATCCACGAGAACGTCCACCCCTCGTAGTCGGATGTAGGATTTGGCTCATTCTGGCGGACGGTAGGGAGGATGGCATAGAACTCCCGCACCTAGCCGGTTAGCGCGGAAGGAGGAGCCACTAGCAAAGTGTCCCACCCAAACTCTTGGACCCAACGGTGGAAATCAGCCGCTTTTCCATCTACCCCAGTCATTCGGCAGCCTCTCTCATAGCAGAAGCTAAATTTCTGATAATCCCTGAACCTCTCCTAACTAGCTTCACCGGGGAATCGCTCATAGTCATATTCATGCACTTGTTGTTTGGCCATTTGTTTTATCCCGCAAGGGTAAGAAGCAGACGGGATTAGAAGAGTAATAGAACACAAAAGAGAGGAAAAAAATTTTAAGTGTTGGCTTGGGAAGGCCACTGTTTTGCGGCCTTCCTATAGAGGATGGTGCATCCGCCATAGCGGAACCACTACAGCGGAGGGATACCGCTATAGCGGGACTGTCATAGAGGAGCCCAACGGCTATAGCGGTCTTCATCGTCCCAGACCTTCAAGGGGTGCATCAATGGCGCCCTTGGTCCAAAACTCCATTTTTGTTATCCCAAGTCTAGATCTACCCACTCAAGGTGCCCCATTACTGTTTTCTATAAAAATTTGGGCATTATAACCCCTATAAATCGCCCTAATCACTACTTTTGTTCAAGAACAACCCTTCACTTTTCCACTCATTTTTGGCCCATTTTTGGCCAACAATAGCATAATCCTTACGCCCAGAATGCCTTTGAGGCATTATAAACGTAAGGGAAGCATCCATGCTTCAAAAATTCCATAAAAATCCAACCAAAAAGTTCAAGTTCAAACCCACTTCAAATAGGCTACAAGTTCCTAGTTTTCTACCTTATTCAAGTACAAAATAGTGCAAGAAAGTAAGGGAAGGAGAGATTACGATTATTACCTGAAATTTCTGACGTTAGAAGTGGGATGACCAGGAGAGGAAGTGGAGTGTTTGAAAGGAATATGGGAAGAATGAAGGGAGAAATCCGTTTCTCCCCAATTTCATTCTGTTGCCAACCGCTGTAGAGGTCGGCTGTTCGTGATAGTGGGACTGCTATAGCGGTGAATTGTCCGCTACAATAGACGTACAGTCAGTTACTGGGATGGGAAAAGTTCTCCCGGGTATTTTCAAATTCGTCTATCCCAACATGACCCGAAAACCCAGATTTCTTGGGTGCTCGGGATTGGGACACGTGTAACTGTCCTTGTGAAACTCGTGAATTCTTTGTTGGGATGAGGCAATGGTAGATCTTTCCTTTAGGCGATGAAAGTCCCGAGTTAGTTTCTCTCTTCTGGTCTTATTCGGAATCGTTCAAGGACGTACAAGGGGTAAATTGGTATTTGTTGTAACGACCGGATCCATCATTAGGTTAATTTTTTCCAATTTCGTAAATTTGGGGGAAATGGTTAAAAATTCATTCGGGGTAAGTAGGGTGATGTCATAGGAAATTGCTGATTTTTTGGAAATAATCCGGGCTAACGTCACTCCGCTATAGCGGTATTTTATTCCGCTATAGCGGAACCACTGTAGCGGAGGAGTAGACCGCTATAGCGGAGCTACGGGAGGCAGTAGCCTGTGTGGGGATTTTATTAAAAAGTCTCTTTTCTTGAGTTGGAAAATATACGAAGGTTCCTCCAAAAACCCTTCCAGGCTGCTCCAAGGCTAGGGAATCTTGAGGAGGAGGGGTCATGGATGAAGGGACGCAGAACAGTGAATTCCAAGATCATCGTTCAGCTGGGAACGCATTCACGGAGCCAGAAATACACCATTGCAGTTTCTTGGCGCCCAGGTAGGCTAGGTTTCATGAGTAGTTAGACCTGTTTACTTTCCATACTTGTTGTATAGTGGGAACGTAGAATCCATATTTTAGGCCTCCGGGCACGGAGTCTGGCAAATTCGAGTTTGGTTATATTGATTTGGGATGTACAGAGTAAATGGCTGGTCTTGTGATTGTGTTATATGGTTATATTATTCATATTGGTGTGATAAAATGATAATTTAAGGGACTAGTATGTCGGAAAGGTTCGGGGAACAGGGGAAGCGCTTGGGAGCCACGGGAAATGAGAATAGGAAACTCCTAGGTGGTTTCGGGAATGCTTATGGCTTGAGACGTAGTGGAGATCTTGCTAAAGTAAGGAAAAGTAAATTGGGTTGTTGCGTATATGATTAATTTAAAGAGAAATCGCTCGTTACATGTTCTAGAATAAAAAGGGGGAACCGGGGATAGTCTTCGGACAGGATTGGATGGTTCGTGGTTATACCCGAAAAGGGGTAGGTGATGGCTTATGATTTCTGTGAATGTTGTATATTCTTGTACTCATATCTAAGTGTTTGTATGAATTACATTGCTTAGGGGAGTTGTGTAGAATGTCTAAGGTTCTTGCCTTGCAATCTGTGATTCGAACGGTATTTTGCTTGTTGGTTTACAAGTTGTTTGTTCATGCATTTGACTGTGGATTGCTGACATTCGGTTAGCTCGGTTACCACGTCTGGTACTGGTATAACAAATGGTTGGAACGGGTACCACGCCTGGTACAGGAATACTAATGGTTGGCTCGGGTACCACCCCTGGTACAGGAATACTAACGGTTGGCTCGGGTACTCGCCTGGTACGGGTTACCTTATTGCATATTGCATTGTGATTATTATATTGCATTAACTGATATTGGTTCCTTGAGTTGACCGAGTTATTTTATTGAAACTGATAATTATTATTGGTTCCTTGAGTGAACCGGGATGTTGTGGAATTGTGATGTTGATGGGCGGTCCTTGAGTGGCTGGGAATTTCTGTTATATTTTGTTGAGTTGGTCTTGGATTAGACCGGGTTGATCATTGACACTAGGTGTCGTTTAGAGGGGATCCCGGGGTGGGTCCGGACTATATAAAGAGGGCGGTTAATTACATATATATATATATTATCGTCTTGAGTGTGTCATTGGCGGTCGGGAACTACCGGTGGTAAATAAGCTAAGGGTTGGTCTTGGTGTAGACCGAGTTAGTGTGTTGAACACTTAGGTGTGGCTAGAGGATTCTTGGAAGGTCCGGGTCATGTGCTGTAAAGAGATTTAGATGTAACTCTAGTGTTTTCAATAAATGTAGCAATGGTTGCTTGGTGGATTTCATGTGGGGGTTGGATTGGGAGGAAGATTGAGAGTCTGGGGTTGTAGTATTTAGCGGTTGCGAACACCTTAGAAGGTTTACTGGGGATCCGTGAAGGGAGCCGAATACTGGTAAGTGAAGCCACGGGTATAAGTGGTTGAGTTGGGCAGTTAGCCGGGTTAATGTCCGGATGTTAGTTAGAACAGCTGACTTAGACAAGGGAAGGGCAGTCCAAGCATGAACATGGACATTTGTGAAGGCTAAAGTGACTTGGAAAGTCTAGGATAGTGTGACTTGGGGAGTCTAAGGTTAGTGTGACTCGAAAGTCTGGGGAATGAGGGAGTTGGCAGCGGAAACACGTTGGAGGATGGAAATCAAGCTATCTTAATTACATTCATGTTTTTCCCTGTTTTTCTTATATGATGGTGATAACGCTCAAACTACACCTCAATTTAATGAAGCGTAAGCGATCGTTGTCAAGTAAAGAACCCAACAAAGGTTGGGGTCGAAACCCACAGAGAATATGGTGAAAGTTAAGTCTTTAGTGAATTATGTGACTAGTCGTCAATCGTTTCCAATAGGTAAAAGGGGGGGTTTTGTGATCAACGTGAACAAAAGCAACAATTATGTAAGAGAAATAATCAGTAGGAGAGAATGAACTAGGGACGTGTTCACCATGGCATTTGTAACAATGTCGATTCTAGGCGTAGCAGGGTTCTTTCTATATGCGTGTCACGATGTGATTGCGTCAATTGTATCGTCTAAACGTCTCTCGACCAAATAAACAAATTTCCTTTTCTATTCTCTCAACCTCGAAAAGATGTGCTTTTTAGATTTCAATCCTAACATCAAGTAGAGTAATCCAGTTACGGCATTAATCTTTAAGACGAGAGTTGGTAGTCTCGAATCCTTGTTGTTAATCAAGTTTCCCGGTTTTAATCTCTTTCTCAAGCAAATTAAACCTAGGCATATTCTAATGTTTGCAACCCACTAGAAAATGTGACATAACGTATGATTAACAACGTGACAGTACATAAATCGAACCCAACGCTACCCGAAATCTATATTGCTACGTTTGCCATGGCTCCCACAACCCTAGTTGCGGGAGTTTTAGTTACTCATGCTCGAAGAAGAAAAGAAGTAATTCATTATAAAGGAAAGAAGATTCTTACAATATGATGAAAATACTCTTCAATAATCAAAGAACAAGAACTCAAGAACACGAATTCACGAATCCGAAAACGTGTTGTTGCTCTCAAAAAACGACTAAAAACTATTCTAAAACTATTGGGTGAATTCTAATTACATAAACCTATCATAGGGTATTTATAGGAGTCAAAGAAACCAAATCCAAAACGGGCTAGGAATCTCCAAAACGCGGGTCGCCGACTAAAGCTACTGCCTTAGCGTGACGGTCAGGCTGACGGACCGTCACTGCCTTGACGGACCATCGCCTGGGCCGTCAGCTTAGGCAGTGGCACTGCCTCCTTTACTGCCTTGGAGTGACGGTCCCTTGTGACGGACCGTCACATGTGTGACGGGCCGTCACTCAGGCCGTCACCCTTAGGCAGAATGTCTTTTTTTGCGTATTTCCTTCTGTTTCCGTGTTTGTTTCCATTTCCTACAAATACAACATAAAAACATCAAAAACAACAATGGTTGCTTGAAAACGTACGATTGTTCTTAGTAAAAAGGAGTCGAAAGTGACGTAAATTAGCGTCACATCAGATGGTAGGAGCGGATTCGGGTCGACTGATGATGCCTACCAGTACGTGTGTTTGTACTGACTCTACTCTTGCTATACGTTTTGGTATAGTCTGGTTGCAGGTTGGTGATGTTTCATAGGTTCACGGCGAGGAGGTCTCCAGCAACTTCTGTCCTCGATTTCCATGGCGGAAGTTGAGTTTTTTTCTCTCTTTGTGTCACCTTGTATTAGCTCTTGTACCTGTTTTAGACTAGGTCCTAGGGAGGATGTTTTCTAAGTTGTAAAGGTCTTTCGCAAGTTCTTAGTAGTCTATTTTCCTGAACATTCTGTAAAAAAGGGATTTCTCATATATATAAAATAGCAATGGTTTGATTTAATTGGGTTACTTTAATTTTCGCAGGTTACCGGTTGGACCGGTGGTGAGGGTTCGTCTATCTAGGTGGTTAGAGTAAGCGTCTGCAAGGCCCGGTAAGTTGGGTCGTGACAAGGGTCCGGTAGGGGGTGGAGGTGGGGTAAGAAAAAAAATTGAATTTTAAAAAAAAAATTAATTCTTTTTTGGGAGGGGGGGAGGGCTAGTAGGAGGTGGTGGTCGGGGTTGTATGAAAATTGAACTTGTTTTTCCTACTTTGATTAAGGAAGTCATTTTCCTTATTTTGAAGGAACTTGTTTTCCTAGAAAAAATATGTTTTCCAAAATTTGTAAGTAAAACCAACAATAAGAAAAAAGGAAAACATTTCATACTGAACACACCCTAAAAGAGAAGCAATAGCATGTTAAATTTAACTTCTTTATTCATGACTCTCCATATCGCCTATGCTAAAAAAACATATAGGAAAAAAAATTCTCTTTTAATAACCTGATTAAATATATTATTTCTGCAAGTCAAAAATAAAGAGTAAATATGTCTGTACTGTGTTAATTAGATAAAATGATAGGTGTCAAAGGAAAAGCGGCAATCGGATGGAATGGAACTTTTTATGGAGTTTTGAATGGGAAAGAAAAAACATGGATCACCCATTGTTTAGGAAGTTTTAACTGTCTGGACTCCAAATAACAATTCCTAAAATTTCTCTACTCCAGACTTCTTTTTTCCATTTCCTACAGAAATCATGGTTGTCAAATTTACACACTCAAGTGAGTCTGACGAATTAATTTGTCAAGTTTGAGTGAATAAGAGGAAAAATACAGAGGCAAAAACAAATAACAAATAAAGCACTAAAGAAAGTCTTGGTGTAACATCTCTGCCTTGGCTTGGGATCCAGGGCAGAGATCTTTCTAATCTCTGTCTCTATTCCGGACTCAATCCAAAATGGCGTTTCAAGATTTTGATCAAATTTCAGAGCGGAGAAAGCTCGAAAGGCAGCAAAAGATGAAGAAGAGGATCATGATTGCTGTTGTATTAATCCTCCTCATCCTCATCGCTGTTGCTGCTGCTGTTGTCTATTTTGTTGTGTTTAAGAATAAGAGTGACGATTCCTCCGCCAACAAATCTAACAAGAACGCCTCAACGCCCCCTCCAAAGGAACCAACCACCCCTGAAACGCCACCTCCTAAGGCTGATGCATCACCACCCCCATCTTCTCCTTCTGAGGCTGATACAGCACTGCCTTCCGATGAAGGTGCTGCTTCCCCTCCACCAAAGGAGGATGTTGTTGCTTCTCCTCCACCGGATGATGGAGCTGCAGCACCACCGGCTGGGGATGCAGCCCCTCCTTCACCACCACCTGATGGTGCAGGAACTCCTGCACCATCACCCCAAGAAGGTGATAATGCAGCAGCCCCAGCCCCTTCAGCACAAGGTGAAGGAGCTATAGGAGCAATATGCGCGGCCACAGATTTCAGTCAAAGTTGCGGGGACATTCTGTCAAAAGTTTTACAAGCAAATGCCTCTGGGGCTCAACCCGCAGATCTTCTCAAGGCAACCGTTTCTGCAGCTATCGATGAGATTGGAATTGGCATTGATGAACTGGGCAAAATCAACAAGGATATCCCAGAGAAGACCGTCGCCTATGACGACTGTATGGCCCTCCTTACTGATGCCAAAAAAGACTTTAACGCTTCCATTTACATACTTGATGGCGGTATTAATGATGTTGCCGCAACAACAGCTGAACTCAATAACAAGTTAAGTGCAGCCTTGACATACCAAGGCATGTGTGTGGATGGATACCCTGAAGCAGACCAGTCCACGGTGCAAAGCGCCTTGAAGAAAACAGAGGAACACACCATTAATTCTCTCGCTGTTGTCTCTGGATTGTCATCATCCCCTCAACCAAACAATAGTGCTAAAAGACGTCTTTTAACAACACGATTGGGTGTTCCTGCATGGGTTAATCAAGGTGATCGGAGAATGTTGAATGAAGAAGAAGGCAAAGATATGAAGGCTTTTATAAACATGACTGTTGCAAAAGATGGTAGTGGTAATTTTAGTAGCATAAATGAAGCTTTAAAGGCAGTTCCTCAAAGTTTTGAAGGAAGGTACAAATATTTACATTTTTTAACAAACTTTATCATGCAAATAGATCTTGCTTAGAAATTTTTTAATTTTCTTATATATAATGATGACAATGCAGGTTCTTTATTTATATTAAAGAAGGAGTTTACGAAGAGAATGTAGTTGTGTCACCAGTCAATCTTACATTTATTGGAGACGGTTCTCAAAAGAGTATTATCACCGGGAGCAAAAACATTGTGGACGACCTAACAACATACCAAAGTGCAACTGTTGGTAAGTGTTTAAAGTAAAAAGAAAAATGAAAATGGCTCATTGAGTTAAAACATATCTGGCAGTTAAAATATATTTACATAATTAAATCATCTAAAGGATAATTGCATGCAACTGTTACTAAAGAATATTTACTTGAAAATATGGTAAGTGATTGCTAATATCGGGTAAATTACATTATCTAATGTAAATATTATTTTCACGGTTAGTGTATACTATAAGTTAATACCACCATGACCAATGAAATAATCTCTTTAGAGCTTCGTTGCGGTGGATTATCCTTTCATTCTTATACTTCTAACCTCTAATAAACAATTACATTAGCAGTCATTTCGCTGATAGTTTGGTATAATTAATCTCAAGATAGAAACCACACGGTTTAATTGACCGTATATGATGAGAAATAATGCCGAATTACTTGGTGCATTGCCTTTGTTGCATTATATTGTCAAGTCAATTTTATTCTTCTTCTTTTTGCCTCTGTTTTCTGCAGCTATTTCAGGAAACGGATTTTTTGCATATAAGGTAGGATTCCGAAACACTGCGGGTGCTGAAAAATTACAAGCAGTGGCTCTCCGAGTTCAAGCTGATCATGCAGTTTTTGTGAATTGCCGCATGGAGGGTTACCAAAGTGTGATCTATGCTCAAACCTATCGACAGTTCTATCGCGGATGTTACATCACGGGCACAGTTGACATCATCTCAGGTAACGCAGCTGCTGTGTTCCAAAACTGCCAAATATACCTAAGAAAACCAATGGATGACCAAAAGAACGTCATTACCGCACAAGGAAGGTTGCACAAGCGCCAAACCACAGGGACCGTGTTGCAAAGTTGTAGCATTTTCGCAGACGATACGCTTGAACCTGAAAAATCAAAGTTCAAGAGTTACTTGGGTCGACCAATGAAGGAATACTCGAGGACGATTGTAATGGAAACAGACATTAGTGATGTGATTGATCCGGAAGGATGGGAGGCTACAAGCGGAGACTACGCATTGAGCACTCTATATTTCGGGGAATACAGCAACAGAGGTGCTGGATCTGAAACTGGCTCTAGAGTTAAGTGGGCTGGATATCAAAGCTCATTAAGCAAGGATGCTGCTTTGAATTACACTGTCGAGTCCTTCTTACAAGGCCAAACTTGGTTGAAGGAATTTGATATGCAAGTTCGTTTTGGCCTTTCCAACTAATCATCATCATCATCATCATGTCAAATTAATCTTTCTTCCTCTTAATTTCATGTCCAATTATGATCGTCTTCATCTTAGTTATCTTTAATTTAGTTTGTTTTTAATTCTCATCTTGTACAAGTAGTGAACTATCTGCGCTCACAGGGAAAAATTTCTACGACGTACGTACAAACAATATTACAGAGAAGCTATATATATTGAATAATTGTAATGAATACTATTCATTGTCTAATTCTCACTTGTGCGGGAAATTAGATTCATAGCGGGGATTGTACATATAAGGACTATAAAAATGAGAGATTAACTAATATCCACCGACAATATAAAATTTTCTTTACACAATTTAGGTAATGTTTACTGGCAATTGCCAGTTACCAACCATTCTAATTTTCAGCTTTTTTTCTCTTTATAACCCTCTCCTTCGTAATTCTAACTCTTCAGATCTATTTTTGTGTTATTTCTCTCATCTAAGGCTTCCAACTTCGTCAAAGTAATCAAAAAATTATTTCAACTCAGATCTTTCAAAGCAGAGTCCTTTCTTTTGTGATTGATTTCGTGGAACAGCTCTGTAGTTTTAATTCCAACACAAGCAGTCAGATTGCTTTCTCGTATCCGATCATTCTTCACACCTTGCAATTTTTTTACTTATCTTATTGTTTGTATTGTAGATAAATCATAAAACTAGTCATTCAGCATGAAAAATTGGTTATAATGCTACAATTGTTTTCTAAAAATAGTGTATGTCATAAAAGGCTAAAGGAATTCAAGACTAAGCTAATAATAATTAAAAAGAATGAACTTTTTTCACATTGTATTCTTTCTATGTAAAGTCAATATATAATGTAAATATGAAATTGAAATGGGGCATAAAGAGCAAAGAGAGTTGATTGTAATTGCTTCAATGGAGTGTATGGACAGTAAAATTGAAAGTGATGAAAATAAAGAAGAGACAATAGAGGGCGGGAACTTTTGATAAACAAAGTTATAATCCTAATAAAATTCTGATAGATTGATTACATGTAGTGTTCAAGTTGCCTTATACTACTAATTTTTTTTATTTAACATTTAAATATTTATAAAATGATTATATTTGAACTTGAGAAGTTATTCGAAATTGGCTTTGAAATTATCTGATTGTATAAAGAAAATCTTACACCTTAAGTGAATATTAGTTAATCTCATAAAATGAAGGCATAGAGGCAAAGAAATGGAAATAATAAAACTAAGTAGTACATTTGAAGGGATAATATAAGCGGATCCCTGTAACTTGTCCCAAATTTTTAACTACAAACCGAAAATTGTGGGACACTTATTGTGCCCCTTATACTTATTTAAAGTTGAATTATTATCCCTTGAGACCTCATGTAACATAGAGAGTTATATTGTTACTCTACTTGTTTACTTTTACTTTTTTCTTTTCGGGTGTGGGGTGGTCAGTAGCTTTGGGATTATATGGAGTAATATTGTTGTTTGTTTACAATTTGGCTTGTAAATTAAAGTTCTAGGTGATGGGTGAGAATTGAAGGTTTAAGTATTGGACACCATAAAAAATAGAAAACCTTTCAGAAGATCAAGCACCTTCAACCCATTGAACATCAATGTCAATAACAAGAACATAAATAGGGATTTCATTTAGTTATATCAGAATTATGCAATCATGCACAACTCTTCGATGTGAGCAGAAGGCTAAGAAAATAATCAAGCTACTCACACACAAAAAAACCACTACTAAAACTAGTGTCAAAATCGAGGGCCGAAATCGATGGACAACCTCAATTTTTTAAGGAAAATCAATACCAAACCGACCAACTGAACATCATCGGTTTATCTATTTATTAAGAAAGTGACCCATCCCATCGCATTGAGAGGGAAATCAGGTGCAACCTTAATTACGACTCATGGCATTTCTGCTATAGCTTCAAATTGTTGCCTTTTTCTTCTTTTGTTACTGTTATTTCCGATCGTTGGTATTTTCTTGTATATTTTTCAAGTTTAATACTCCCTCTGTCCCATTTTATATGACTCACTTTCCTTTTTAGTCAGTCCCAAAAAGAATGACACATTTCTACATTTAGTAACAATTTAACTTTAAAATGCCTATTTTACCCTTAATGAAATGATTTACAACCACACAAACATCTAAGACTCATTTTAGACCACAATTTTCAAAAGTCTTCCTTTCCTTCTTAAAGTCCGTGGCAAGTCAAAGTAACTCATATAAAATGGGACGGAGGGAGTAACAATTTTCGGTCTTTTCTGAGAGTAAGTGTCCATTATGAAGAGATAAAGAGTTATACACAAAAACTAATTTAAAAATAGAAGAGAAAAAGCAAAAAAAGGAAAGGGAACACTAGGCGCAACCTTAATAAACAATGAAATTTTCATACCAAAGGTAAATCGAAGAATAATAAAGAAGAAAACAAGCCCAAGAAAAGAAAGAATGTAAGTTTGCAGGATAAGAAAGGATTGCTCGAGTGGTAAGCATCATCTGCCTTCAACCCTAAAGTTGAGAGTTCGAATACCAAGAAGCTAAGTGGAGAGTCCTAATGACGAGTATAAAGAAAAGTAGACTCACATCCCAAAAGAGAATAATGATGTTAGAAAGTGAAATCGGACTCCTGTCGCACGATGAAGGACCTTTAAATAACTATTTATTTGTTATTGCACCCCATCCCTATTTGTGATTGTGGGTGTCAAGTTCTTTACATTAAAGAATTCGATAAATCTCTGCATATATAAATTAATTTTTTTGGTCGAGCTCAGGAGTATTAGTGTACCTCAAGCTCTAGAGGAAGTCCCGCCTTTGAGGTTGATAGTATAGTTAATGGGGAAAGGGTCATATTTGCCCCTCTGTAATTGAAAATGGTCTAGTATTACCCTTTGTTATAGTATCGGTCCATATATGTCTTAATGTTATACTAACGATCCATAAATTGTTAGTCGCAGATACATTACAATTAAGTAACCCTCCAGATACATGCGGATACATGTTAAGGCGTCCAGATACATGGTTAAGGTGTACGGATACATGGTTTAGTCTCACATAAATCGCATGTATCCAGATTTAGTCGCATGTATCGAAGGGATTACAACATGTATCCGAGGGTTACAACATGTATCCTTGTGGTGCCAACATGTATCCGCGTATCTGAGGTTATTAATTAAGAGATATTATGTAATTAATTTAAAGTAGTCAGAGAATAGATAGATATGGTATGAATGTTTGGGAATTTATTGTAATACCCCAGAACTCCCAATCCCAGACTTAGCTCAGGAAACCAGAAGAAAAAAAAAATCCAACTGTAGTGGAACCATGAATCACTTCTACGAGTCGTGGACTAGACTCGTGGAACCAGGATCAGAAGACTGCCCCTCTGAATTCTAGACCACGAATCATGTTCACGATTCATAGAAGTTTCCACGGACCGTAGATGCCATCCGTGGAAGACCCTCTCCAGTAACTCAGTTTGAAGTCTTCAGGAACCATGAGTGGGTTCCACGACCCGTGGAAACTTCCAAGAGTCTTGAACCCAACTCGTACTTTCCAGTAGCCCAGCTTTTAACTCCCAGGGATCATGAGTGGGATCCATGACCCGTGGAAATTTCCACCAGTCGTGAACCCCAATCGTGTAACCCAACTTCAGAGACCCAGGGATTTCACCCCAGGAACCACGAGTGGGTTCCACGACCCGTGGTAGTTTTCACGAGTTGTGAACCCAACTCGTGGGAGTCATTCATGTAGCTCAAATTTTCTGTTCAGGAACAATGATAGGGTTCCACGAGTCGTAGAACCCATCCGTGGAGCCTGAAACGCGAATTTCCAGAAGCTTTTAACTTAATTCCTCAGGGGTGTTTTAGACCTTTCCTTTCTAATTTAGCTCCAACTATAAATAGTCTTAGGCTTATTTTATTAAGTCTATTCCCCCAAAAACAAAGTCAAACTTTTCTAAAGCGATTCAAGTCAAGAACAGAGCGTCTTCTCCAAAGTTCCAGGCCTAGAGTTCTCTCCTCCAAGCTTCAAACTCCAGATTCTTGCAGGGATTTTCATCCACCGGGTATGTGGGTATTCAGTAAGGGTCTAGTTCACCCTTATTCCCAAAACTCTCAGCTTTCTATAGTGATTTCCATAAATTTAAGAATTAGGGTTCCCATCCAAATTATGCAAATCTTTCTAGAATCTTGTTATTTTGATTCCCATATATATATATATATATATATATATATATATATATATATATATATATATATATATATATATATATATTGTTTTAGATGATTTGCATGAGTTTTTACCCGTTTTGAAAAGTTAAGGAAATTGCCCTAAATTGTAGGAATTTGTCTACAATATCACATGTTCTTCGAATTTAGTCTAGAATTTTAGTATGAGTTTTAAAAGTAGAATTTAATTAGTTTCTAGCCTACCACAGTACGTCATAAAAACAAGGATTTTTGACTAGTCTAGTCTTGACGTAGAAACTCAGAATGTCAGTTTGAATTGAGCTACATTCAGTTTGGAATAATGTTTTAGCACCGAGTTGGACTAGGGTTCAACGTACCCTTAAGGTCCCGGAACTACGTATCAATGTAGGATTATAAGTCCCCTTTATTGAGCAACCAAACTTAGTGATCATGCCACAGCCATGCCTTTATACCCTGGCAAGGTATATTGGGTCCTCTCGATGGGACGTATACATCGGACTCCACGCTTAGCTCACGTGGTTTATGCCGGTTGATAAGCTCTCCCACAGTATTAGATTCAGAAATGTACTATAGGTCCTCAGTTACATTTATTTTCAGTTTTAGCATACTTTCATGTTACTCTTGCATTTCAGCTGCTTATGCATGATTTTTACATTTGGGCCTATATACTACAGTTAGTTCAGGTTACAGATTTCAGTATTTTTAGCATGTTTACTTTTCAGTCAGCTTTACATATCCCTCATGCTTAGTACATTCAAAGTACTGACGCATACTCTATGTTGCATCCTATTATGATGCAGGTTCAGGTTTTCAGGTTCAGCCACGTGATTAGTTTTTATCGGTGCCACGTCAGCTTAGTCAGGGGTGAGTCCTCATTCTCCAAGGACATTTTTATTCTATTTTTTTTTATTTAGTCAGATGTTGCTAGTTCATTATTTATGAGTTAGCTGGGGACTTGTCCCAGCAGCTCGTCAGTATTAGAGGCATTCAGACTTAGAGTCAGTATTCAGTTGATTGGGTTGTATTGATTGAACTCAGTCATTTCTTTCAGATATATTCTCTTAGCTTTATTCATTTCTCAGTTATGTTTCCGCTTGATTTAGAATTATATTCAGTATGCTTGTGATATGCCATCTTCAGGGTTAGCTTGGGGTTACTTATGACCCTGGGTCCTGTGTTACGTCTAGGGGCTAACCTCGGGGTGTGACAAACTTGGTATCAGAGCATCAGGTTGGAGAGTCCTAGGATGTCTGAAAGCCACACTAAGTAGAGTCTCTCTCATGGGTGTGAAGCGCGCCACACTTATGAGAGGGAGGCTACGAAGTGTTCTAAGAAAAAAACTTTACTTCTTTTGCTATCTCTATCGTGTGATTGAGTATGAATCAACTTCTTCCTTCTAATCTGTTGTTATGCATTTTAGATCATGCCTCCTCATAGAGCTAACGCATGCAATGTTAACGCGGTTCCTCCAGTCCCGAACCATGAGGTTACGAATGCAGAGTTCTGAAATGCGATTCAGTTGTTGGCTCAGACAATTGCCAATCAGGCTAATCAGCAGGCCCCAGTTCCTGCGAATTGAATCAGCTGCAGCTAGGGTTCGTGATTTTGTTTGTATGAAACTGTCTGAGCTTTCAAGGTCAAAGGTTTGTGAAAACCCACAGAACTTTATTAATGAGGTAAAGAAGATTCTTGAGGTGATGCCAGTGACTGGTACTAATAGTGTGGAGTTGGTATCCTATCAACTCAAGGATGTGGCTCACATTTGGTTCACGCAGTGGAAAGACAACAGGGGTGTGAATGCAGCTCCTGTGGCATGGGACTATTTCACTGAAGCCTTTTTGGGAAGGTTTTTCCCAAGAGATTTAAGGGAAGCAAAGGCCCAGGAGTTCATGAACTTGAGGCAGGTATCCATGACAGTCCAAGAATATGGGCTGACGTTCACTCAGCTCTCCAGATATGCTCCACATATGGTGGCCGATTCGAGAGCTCAGATGGGAAAGTTCTTGTATGGGGTGTCTGATTTAGTGAATACAGAGTGCAGGAATGCTATGCTATTAGGGGATATGAATATCTCTAGACTGATGACCCATGCACAGCAGGTTGAGGAGGATAAGCTTAAGAAGATGGCTAAGGATAATAAAAAGGCTAGGACAGGCAACTATGAGTTTTCTCTGCAGAGGTCGGGCGGTGGAAGTCACACATAGTTCCAGCAGAGGTCAGCAGCTCCAGCACCTTCATCAGCTAGCACTCCGTCTCCCAGGCCTCGACATGATCAAAAAAAACGAGCACCAGGCTCAAAATCTCAAGGCAGCATCTCAGGCGATCGTACTTTTCTAGCCTGTCCCAAGTGTGGTAAGAACCATCCAGGTGAGTGTTTGGCTGGCCGAGAGGGGTGTTTTGGATGTGGTCAGCTTGGCCATATGTTGAAGGAGTGCCCTTCTGCCAGGCAAGGGCAGGGAGGTACCAGGGCTTAATCTACCACTTCTGCAGCTCCAATAGGTTGCCCCACTCAGTATGGTGCCTCATCTATTACATGTGGTGGGCAGCGTTAGAACATATTATATGCTCTTCAGACTCGCCAGGACCAGGAGGATTCTCCCGATGTGGTCACAGGTACGTTACAAGTCTTCCATTTAGATGTTTATGCACTATTAGACACAGGTGCTACACTTTACTTTGTAACTCCCTTCGTAGTAGTAAACTTCGATGTCAGTCCCGAAATCCTCCCAGAACCCTTCTCAGTCTCTACTCCAGTTAGTGACCCAGTTATAGCCAGACGGGTATACAAAAATTACCCTATCACAATTTCCCATAAAGTCACCTCAGCAGATCTTGTAGAGTTAGAAATGGTAGATTTTGATTCATTCTAGGCATGGACTGGTTACACTCTTGTTATGCCTCAGTCGACTGTAGAACTAGGATCATTCGGTTTCAGTTTCCTAACGAACCAGTCTTAGAATGGAAGAGTAGTAACTCAGCACTTGTAGGTTGTTTCATCTCCTACCTTAAGGCCAGAAAGATTATCTCCAAAGGGTATATCTATCACCTTGTTTGGTTTAAGGATTCAAACTCTGAAACCCCAACTCTTGAGTCAGTCCCAGTGGTGAATAAGTTTCCAGAAGTGTTTCCAGAAGATCTTCTCGGAGTTCCTCCCAAAAGGGAAATTGACTTCAGAATAGATCTCCTTCCAGATACCTAGCCTATTTCTATCCCCCCTTACAAAATAGCTCCAGTTGAGCTTAAGGAGTTGAAAGAACAGCTGAAACACCTCTTAGATAAGGGCTTCATCATACCCAGCATCTCTTCATAGGGTGCTCCAGTGTTGTTTGTGCGTAAGAAAGACGGTTCCCTCAGAATGTGCTTTGACTGCCGTCAGTTAAACAAAGTCACAATCAAAAACAAAATCCCATCCCCAGGATTGATGACTTGTTTGACCAGCTTCAAGGCGCTAGTTGCTTTTCCAAGATAGACCTCAGATCTGGCTATCATCAGCTCAGAGTCAGAGGTAGTGACATTCCGAACACAGCCTTCAGGACTCGGTATGATCACTATAAATTTATTGTTATGTCTTTTGAACTAACCAATGCTCCTACAACTTTCATGGACTTAATGAACAGGGTGTTCAGACAGTACTTGGACTTGTTCGTCATTGTCTTCATTAATGATATCCTTGTTTACTCTCGAAATAAGGAGGAGCATGAGACTCATCTGAGGGTTGTTCTACAGACTCTCAAATATCACCAACTATTTGCTAAGTTCAGCAAGTGTGAGTTCTGGTTACAATCAGTCACATTCCTTGGTCATGTAATGTCTAGTGATGGCATCCGAGTTGACTCCCAGAAAATTGAGGCAGTAAAGGACTGGCCCAGACCCACCTCTCCGATGGACATCAGAACTTTCTTGGGTTTGGCTGGCTATTACAGGAGGTTCATAGAAGGATTTTCATCCATAGCTGCCCCATTGACCAAGTTGACGCAGAAGAAGGTCAAGTTTCAATGGTCAGATGAGTATGAGAAGAGCTTCTTAGAACTGAAGACCAGGTTGACTACGGCTCATGTCTTGACTCTACCAGAGGGTTTAGACAGTTATGTGGTTTATTGCGATGCATCCAGAGTCGGCCTGGGATGTATTTTGATGCAGCAGGATAAAGTCATAGCTTATGCTTCCAGACAGCTTAAGGCCCATGAGAAGGACTACCCGACTCATGACCTCGAACTTGCAGCGGTTATGTTTAACCTAAAGATTTGGAGACACTATCTATATGGAATTCATGTTGATGTGTTCACATATCACAAGAGCCTCCAGTATGTGTTCACCCAGAAGGAGTTGAATCTTCGTCAGAGGAGATGGCCTGAGTTCCTCAAAGATTATGATATGAAATGTACTCTACCATCCGGGTAAGGCCAATGTAGTGGCTGATACTCTCAGTAGACTGTCTATGGGTAGAATATCTCATGTTGAGGAAGAGAAGAGAGAACTGGCCAGAGATGTTCATCGGCTTGCTCGCCTAGGAGTTTGCCTCATGGACACGACAGAGGGTGGTGTGATAGTTCAGAATGGGTCAGAATCTTCATTGGTAGCGGAAGTTAAGGAGAAGCTGGATAGTGATCCCATATTACTTCAGCTGAAGGGTGCAGTTCATCAGTAGAAAGTTGAGGTTTTCTCCCAAGGGGGAGATGGTGTACTTCATTATCAGGGTCGCTTATGTGTTCTTAAGGTGGGTGAGTTAAGGCAACAGATCCTTTCAAAAGCCCATAATTCTAGGTATTCCATTCATCCAAGTGCCATTAAGATGTATCATGATCTACGGGAAGTCTATTGGTGGAACGGCATGAAGAGGGACATCACAGATTTTGTGGCTAAGTGTCCCAACTATCAGCAGGTTAAGGTAGAACATCAGAAACCAGGAGGTGTGACCCAGGAGATTAGCATTCCTACTTAGAAGTGGGAAGTGGTTAACATGGACTTCATTACGGGCTTACCCCGTACTCGCAGACAGCATGACTCTATTTGGGTGATAGTGGACAGAGTCACTAAGTCAGCTCACTTCTTGGCAGTCAAGACTACAGATTCAGCGGAGGATTATGCCAGGCTCTACATCAGCGAGATAGTCAGATTGCATGGAGTGCCCCGGTCTATCATCTCAGATAGAGGTCCTCAGTTTACATCTCATTTCTGGAGATCGTTCCAGAAAGGTCTTGGTACTCAGGTGAATTCAGTACAGTATTTCATCCACAAACGGATGGTCAGGCAGAGTGTACCATTCAGACCTTAGAGGAATGTTGAGAGCTTGTGTGATCAATTTCAATGGTAGTTGGATGATCGCCTACCTCTCATAGAGTTTGCCTACAACAACAGTTATCACTCCAGTATTTAGATGGCCCCATATGAGGCACTCTACGGGCGTAGATGTAGGTAACCTGTTGGTTGGTTCGAAGTAGGGAAAGTGGATTTGATTGGACCAGACTCGGTACATGAGGCAATGGAGAAAGTTCAGCTCATCAGAGAGAGGCTAAAGATAGCTCAGAGTCGTCAGAAGTCCTATGCAGATGTTAGGAGAAGGGACTTAGAGTTTGAAACCGATGATTGGGTTTTCCTGAAGGTGTCACCCATGAAGGGTGTAATGAGATTCGGCAAGAAGGAGAAGCTCAGTCCCAGATATGTAGGTCCTTGCAGAATCCTAAAAAGGGTTGGTAATGTGGCTTACGAGTTAGAATTACCATCAGAACTAGCAGCAGTACATCCAGTCTGCCATATTTCCTTGTTAAAGAAGTGTGTGGGTGATCCGACTTTGATAGTACCTTTAGAGGGTGTGGATGTGAAGGATAACCTCACCTATGAGGAGGTTTCAGTTGAGATTCTTGACCGTCAGGTTTGTAGGTTGAGAAATAAAGAAGTCACCTTGGTAAAGGTTTTGTAGAGGAATCAGTCCGTGGAGGGAGCTACTTGGGAATCAGAAGAAGCCATGATGGCCAAGTATCCTCACCTCTTCCCTCTCGATTCAGTTCCAGCTTGAGGTAATAGTTCCTCTCCAGTCATTCAGTTAAATCTTGTGTGAATTCAGTATTAGTACCTCGTTCCCTCAGTTATCCTTGCATTTCAGCATAGTTGCATGCTCATGGAACCTAGTTCAGTCATATATCAGTTTCTAGTACTCAGTTGGTAGGGATTGTAGCTCCTTCCCTCCAAACTCAGCTTGTTTAGCCTTCATTCGAGGACGAATGATCTCAAGGGGGAGATATTGTAATACCCCAAAACTCCCAAGCCCAAACTTAGCTCCGAAAACCATAAGAAAAAAAATCCAATTGTAGTGGAACCATGTGTCACTTCTATGAGTCGTGGAAGAGTCCACGAGTCATGGACTGGACTCGTAGAACCAGGATCAGGGGACTGCCCCTCTGAATTCTAGACCACAAATCATGTTCATGATACGTAGAAGTTTCCACGGACCCTAGATGCCATCCGTGGAAGCCCCTCTCTAGTAACAAAGTTTGAAGTCTTCAGGAACCATGAGTGGGTTCCATGACCCGTGGAAACTTCCACGAGTCGTGAACCCAACTCGTGGAAAACTTTCCAGTAGACCAGCTTTTAACTCCCCGGGATCACGAGCGGGATCCATGACCCGTGGCAGTTTTCACGAGTCATGAATCCCAATCGTGTAACCCAACTTCAGAGACCCAGGGATTTCACCCCAGGAACCACGAGTGGGTTCCACGACCCATGGTAGTTTCCACGAGTCGTGAACCAAACTCGTGGGAGTCATTCCAGTAGCTCAAAATTTCATTTCAGGAACCACGGATGGGTTCCACGAGCCTTGGAACTTTCCACGAGTCATAGAACCCATCCGTGGAGCCTGAGACGCGAATTTCCAGCAGCTTTTAACTTAATTCCTCATGGGTATTTTAGACCTTTCCTTACTAATTTAGCTCCGACTATAAATAGTCTTAGGCTTATTTTATTAAGTCTATTCCCTCAAAAACAAAGTCAGACTTTTCTAAAGCAATTCGAATCAAGAACAGAGCGTCTTCTCCAAAGTTCCAGGCCTAGGGTTCTCTCCTTCAAGCTCCAAACTCAAGATTCTTGCAGGGATTTTCATCCACCAGGTATGTGGATATTCAGTAAGGGTCTAGTTCACCCTTATGCCCAAAACTCTCAGCTTTCTATAGTGATTTCCATGAATTTAAGAATTAGGGTTCCTATCCAAATTATGCAAATCTTTCTAGAATCTTGTTATTTTGATTCCCATATTATATATATATATACTGTTTTAGATGATTTGCATGAGCTTTTACCCATTTTGGGAAGTTAAGGAAATTGCCCTAAATTGTAGGAATTTTTCTACAGTATCACATGTTCTTCGAATTCAGTCTAGATTTTTAGTATGAGTTTTAAAAGTAGAATTTAACTAGTTTCTAGCCTACCACAGTACGTCAGAAAAAAAAGGATTTTTGACTAGTCTAGTCCTGACGTAGAAACTCAGGATGTCAGTTTGAATTGAGCTACATTCAGTTTGGGAGTAGTGTTTTAGCACCGAGTTGGATTAGGGTTCAGCGTACCCTTAAGGTCCCAGAACTACGTGTCAATGTAGGATTATAAGTCCCCTCTGTTGGGCAACCAAACTTAGTGATCACATTACAGCCATGCCTTTATACCCTGGCAAGGTATATTGGATCCTCTCGATAGGGCGTATACATCGGACTCCACGCTTAGCTCACGTGGTTTATGTCTGTTGATAAGCTCTCCCACAGTATTAGATTCAGAAATGTACTCTAGGCCCTCAGTTACATTTATTTTGAGTTTTAGCATACTTTCATGTTACTCTTGCATTTCAGCTTCTTATGCATGATCTTTACATTTGGGCCTATATACTACAGTTAGTTCAGGTTACAGCTTTCAGTATTTTTAGCATGTTTTCTTTTCAGTCAGCTTTACATATCCCTCATGCTTAGTACATTCAAAGTACTGACGCATACTCTATGATGCATCCTATTATGATGCAGGTTCAGGTTTTCAGGTTCAGCCACGTGATTAGTTCTTACCAGTGCCACATCAGCTTAGTCAGGGGTGAGTCCTCATTCTTCGAGGACATTTTTATTCCGTTTTTTTTTATTTAGTCAGATGTTGCTAGTTCATTATTTTGGAGTTAGTTGGGGACTTGTCCCAGCAGCTCGTCAGTATTAGAGGCATTCCGACTTAGAGTCAGTATTTAGTTGATTGGGTTGTATTGCTTGAACTCAGTCATTTCTTTCAGATATATTCTCTTAGCTTTATTCATTTCTTAGTTATGTTTCCGCTTGATTTAGAGTTATATTCAGTATGCTTGTGATATGCCAGCTTTAGGGTTAGCTTGGGGTTACTTGTGACCCTCGGTCCCGTGTTACGTCTAGGGGCTAGCCTCGGGGCGTGACATTTATATAGTTTATCTTAAAATTATGGGAAAAGTACATTCATGCTTCATAGGAGCAAACTATTTACACCTAAATATCCCCTTACATAAAATACCCCCTAACTAATTATAGGAAATGCCCCATTCCCTTGTAGCTTTAGTTATTTATCTCTTTTTTAATTCTTTTCATTTTTCTTTCTCTACTTCTTTTCCTTTTTAATTCTTTTTTTTTCTTTTTATGTTTCTTTGTTTATTTATTCTTTTTCTCAAATTATTTTATTCTTTATTTTCTTTTTACACCATAATTGAATTCATACTCAATCTTGATTTTATATATTCTTTTTCTTCTTTTTTATTCTTTCTTTTCTTCTTTTTTCTTCTTTTTCCTCGTTTATTTCTTTATTCATTTATTTTTTTATCTACTTCTTTTTTTCTTCTTTTTTCCTGCTTTTTTTTTTCCTTATTGGTTCCTTTTACTTTTGTGTTTTTTATTTTTTATTTTCTCTTGGTTTTTTAATTTTTTTTATTTCTTGTTCCTTTTCTCCTTTTCTTTTGTCATTTTTTTTATTCTTTATTTTTTTTCTCAAATCATAATATTTTTTATTTTTTTATTTCTTTATTTCTTGTTCCTTTTCTTTTCTTTTTTTTTTGTCATTATTTTTTTTTATTCCGTAATCCGGTGTGGAAGTGAGGCTCAATACGCATGTCATTCAGGGGAGAGGTAGCTTCAAGTACCTTTGGTCTATTATCCAAGGAGATGGGGAGATTGACGAGGATGTTACCCATCGTATTGGTGCAGAGTGGATGAAATGGAGGTTCACTTCCAGAGTCTTGTGTGATAAGAAGGTGTCTCCTAGACTGAAAGGCAAGTTCTACAAAGTGACAGTTAGACGGGCTATGCTGTACGGGGCATAGTGTTCGCCAGTCAAGGACTCTCATGTTCAGAAGTTGAAGGTAGCGGAGATGAGGATGTTGTGATGGATGTGTGGGTTTACTAGGAAGGATAGGATTAGGAATGAGGATATTCGAGACAAGGCGGGAGTGTCTTCAGTAGAAGACAAGATGCGAGAAGTGAGGTTGAGGTGGTTCGGGCACGTGAACAGGAGACGCAGAGAGGCCCCGTTGAGGAGGTGTGAGAGATTGGCTATTGATGGTTTCAAGAGAGATAGAGGTAGACCAAAGAAATATTGGCGAGAGGTGATTAGACAAGATTTGGCGCAGTTGCGGCTTACCGAGGACATGACCTTAGATAGGAAGGTGTGGAGGGCTCGGATTAGGGTAGACAGTTAGTAAGTAGGTCTGTTTTATACTAGTAGGTAGGGTTGTAGTGTCTTGTGCACTAGTTAGTAGTTGTAGGTCTGCTCTTGTAGTTTGTTGTTCTTCAGTTTTGCTGCTTTCTTAGGGTTTCATGTGGTTCGGGTATTGTATTATTTTATTATAGTATACTTCTGTGATTATCGATTGTCCTTTTACTGTGTATATCTCATGTACTTTTATTTTGACCTCTTATGGTCCTTTTTGGTCTTGAGCCGGGGGTCTACCTAAAACAACCTCTTTACTTCATCTGAGGTAAAGGTACAGTCTGCGTACATTCTACCCTCCCCAGACCCTACTTTGTGGGAATACAATGGTATGTTGTTGTTGTTGTTGTATTCTTTATTTTTCTTCAAATCATAATATTTTTATTTTTCACCACAATCTAATTTCATATTTTTTATTCTTTTTATATCTCTATTTTTTCATTTTATTTATTTCTTATTTTATTTGATTGTCTTTTTTTTCATTTGCTTCAGTCCATAATGATACCATCACAGTGTATCTATATACTGTCATGACATCATGGTTTCATTGATGTTTGCTTTAATACTTCAGTGAGACCTCCATAATATCACACAATATATCTATACGCTAACATGGTATCATTGAGATTTGCTTCAGTCTATAATGATACCATCATAGTATATCTATATATTGTCATGGCATCATTGATGTCTGCTTCAACCCTTTAGTGAAACCTCCATGATACCATGATCCCATGCTAGTATATGGATATACTGTGATGGTATCATAAAGGTCTCATTGAAGTGTTGAAGTAGACCTCCATGATACCATCACAGTATACGTATATACTGTCATGGTATCATGATGTATACTTCAACACTTCAATGAGACCTTCATGATACCATCACAGTATATCCATATACTAGCATGGTATCATCTTTCAATGAGATATTTTCCTTAAACCTCCATGATACCATGATATACTGTGATGGTATCATGGAAGACTGTTTCAATCTTTTAATGAGAAACTCCTTAATATACCACCACAGTATATTCATCTATCGGCAAGGTATCATCCTTCAATGAGACACTAAATAATCATACATGATATAGTATCTATATACTGACATGGTATCATGAAGAACTACTTCAATCCTTCAAATGAGACACTCATCATTCCTCTGTGATATCATCACAGTATATTCATATACTATCATGGTATCATTGAGGTTTGCTTAAGGCCTCGGCGATACCATCATAGTATATCTATATATTGTCGTGGTATCATTGATATCTGTTTCAGTCGTTCAGTAAGACTTCTATGGTACCATCACAATATATCTATATACTGACATGATATCATTGAGGTATGATTCAATTCTTTAATAGACTACACATTCTTCTTTTTTTTACTTTCTTAAGCTTCATTCTATGTCAGAACATAACAAACAAATTAAAACAGAGGGACTATGGCCCCGTTTGTCCATGAAAACTAAATACAAGTTGGAGTTGAAATTGGTGTTGGAGTTGGAGTTGTGTTTGGCCATGAATATAAATTGGAGTTGTTTTTTACTTTTTGTGAGAGAAGTGGGAGTGAAAAAAGTGAAAGCAAGTTTTTCTTGTTTTCCAAATGAAGTTGAATTCCAAATTTTTTTAAAATTTTTATAGCCAAACACAATTTTCGGAATCAACTCTGACAAAAGGTAAAAACATTCCATGGCCAAACGCCCACTATATGTTTTTTTTTTCATTTGCAAAACAAAAAAAATTATAAAAATATATATTTCACTAATTTATATTTTAATAAACAAGCTAGTGGACTTTAATATATATATTTTATAATTTATTACTATAATCTAGTTATTTAATTATTTTATTTTTATTAATCTAAAAATAGTTAGTTAATATTTTTATTTTTATTTATTTTAAAAGGCAAAAATATAAAAGAGGAAAACAATAATAAAAAAGAGAAACTAACCACACAAAAAGAAGAATAGAAAAACGGGCAGAAAAAAAGAAGAAAACAAAACAAGAAAAAAGAAATAAATAATAAAATGGGAACAAATGATAAAAATAATAAATGAAAAAAGGATAAAAGTAAAAATAAAATAATAAATGAGAAAAAAGATAAAAATGATCAATGATAAAACAAAAGCAAAAGATTAAAGTACAAAGGCATTAAATAAAATGATAAAAAATTAAATGAAAGGACAAAGAAAAACATAAAAAGGAGGAGAAGAATAAGAGGAAATGAATATTATATTAATTGGAGAAGGGCCTAAATTACCCTTTAAGTATTGGAAATGGTACAAATATATCATTCTTTCACCTTTGGGCTCTAAAATGTATTTTCATCCACCTCTGGGCTCTAAAATGTCCTTTTTATTCACCTTTGGGTTCTAAAATACTCTTCTCATCCACCTTTGGGCCCTATTTTGTCATTTCCTTTAACAAACTCTTTAGGAAAAATGATTAAAAATTTCATTTAATATGTAACAACATTTTATTTATTGAAATTTTAATTAATCAAAACCTATTAACTCACAAACCCAATTTGAATCCCAGATTTAGCTCTTCTTCATTTCGTATTTCTCCATTTTTTTCAAGTTCTTATTTAGATTAGAGACATATGTCATAGATTTAATTTAATGACTGAGATTTAGTAAATTAAAAATAAGCCTTAATTATAATTAAAATAATCAATTACTTTGATATATTTACTTTCAAAATATTATTTTAATCTCACAATTTTAGTTATACAAGATATCTTTCTTAAATATAAAAAAATATTCTCACTTGCCTTGAGGCTTGTATAAATTTTGTCCTGCATCATTTTTACTTTAATTTTTTTCACTCAATTATTTCTAGCCTAATTTTGAATGTTGGAAAGGAATTTCAATGTTCGAAGAGAAGTCCTCCCGCTTTAAAAAAAATTACAACTAAAATTTAGTATAACTTTTTTCTGTATTATAAATAATATAGCAATCAGATATTTGAATATTTGACAAAATAAATAATAATATAATTAAAAATAAATTTAATGGCCAGAATTGTGATGCCTTATATTTTGGAGTAAATAAATGAAAGTAATTAATTATTTTAATCATAATTAAGACTTATTTTTAATTTACTAAATCTTAGTCATTAAATTAAATCTATGACATATGTCTCTAATTTAAATAAGAACCTGGAAAAAATGGAGAGATGAGAAATGAAGGAGAGCTAAATCTGGGATCCAAATTGAGTTTGTAAATAAATATGTTTTGATTAATTAAAATTTCAACAAATAAAATATTGTTACATATTAAATGAAAATCCTAATCATTTTTCCTAAAAGATTTGTTAAGGGAAAGGGCAAAATAGGGCCCAAATGTGAATGAGAAGGGTATTTTAGGGCCCAAAGGTGGATGAAAAGGGCATTTTACAGCCAAAGGTGGAAGAAGGGTATATTTGTACCATTTTCAATACTTGAAGGATAATTTAGGCCCTTCTCCATATATTAATTTAATAAAGAAGAGGAACGTGGAGCACGAGATCCATCATATTCCAAAAAAGAAAAACACCTGTAAAAATGAATTTCAAAGGGAAGGGGGTATATGGGGTAATCAATTGTAGCCGATTGGGCATAATAGGATTTAATAAGGGAGGGGATATGTGGTGTAAATAATTTAGATTTTTGATCCATTTAATATACTTCTTCTTAAAATTATTGTACCTTTTCGGCCCAACTTTTAATTTTTACATTTAAAGATGTGTTTGGTATGAAGGAAAATATTTTCAATGGAAAATATTTTCAATGGAAAATATTTTCCATGGAAGATGTTTTATGGAAAATAAGTTAGTTTCTTACTTATTTTCTCATGTTTGGTTGGTGAGTGAAAAATATTTTCTATTGTTTGATTGATGAGTGAAAACACATTTTTCAAGTTTTTTATTTTTGATTAGAGAGTAGAAAATATTTTCTAGGGGGTAGGTCGAGGGTTGAGGTGTGGTGGTTGGGGGGGTTGGGTGGGTGGGTGGGTGGGTGGGTGGGAGGTAACTAAAAAAATTACTTTATTTTTTTAAAAAAAAACTTTTTTAAAAAAAAATTAAACGTTAAATTTTTTTTGGGGGGGAGGGAGGCTGAGGGTGGGGGTGGGTGGGTAGGGGGACCAAAAATATTTCTTCTTTTTTTAAAAAAAAAGTAATTATTTTTTAAAAAAAATTAAAAATTAAATTTTGGGTGGGGTGGAGGTGGGGGAGGACGAGGGGTTGGGTGGTGTGGAGGGGAGGGGCTGAGGGCGTACGATGGGGGTTGAATGGGATGTGGTTGGGGTTGGGGTACAAAAATATTACTTTTTTTAAGGGAAAATTATATTTTATTTGAAAAAAAAAGTTAAAAAATTGAATTTGGGTGGGTGGAGGTGGTAGTGGTGGTGGTGGTGTGGGGGGTGGGGGGGAGGGGGTGTTAAAGTGGGGCGGGTGGATGAGTGATGTGGGATATAAAAAAAATTATTTTTTTTAAAAAAGTTAATTTTATTTTTTAAAGAAAGAATTGAAAAGAAATAAAAAAAAAATTGATATGGGTGAAGGTGGGTGGGATGGGTGGGGGTGGGGTGAAATAAAAAAAAAAATTAAGAAATTGTGTGAGGTAGAGATGGGGGTGGAGGTAGGGATGAGAGTAAGAGGGTGGAGTGGGTTGGATTGGGGTGTTATGAAGGTGAGGACTTGTTTTCCCTACTTTCATTAGAGAAGTCATTTTTCTTAGGAAAATATTTTCCAAAAATTTTGACCAACCAAACACAAATGGCCCAAATTTTCGCGTTTCTTTATTTCTGGCAGTTAGGAATGTAGTTGACTTTAGTGTGTTGCTACATTTTACTTATCGTGACTTTAGTGTGTTGCTTCTTTTTACTAATTGTGGTTAATTAATACTCCCTCCGTTTCTTTTTAGTTGTCATGTATACTAAAAATAGTTATTCCAAAATACTTGTCAATTTAAAGAATTAAGAGAGAATTAATTACTTTCTTCCAACTTTGTCCTTATCATTAATTATTTTAGAACTAAGAGACATAAATGGACAAAGACTAATAAGGAGTCTATGAGTCAAATTATACTTCTAATTAATTTTTCTTAATGGTTGTGCAAAGTCTTAACATGACAACTAAAAAGGAACGGAAAGAGTAGTTTTTTTCAATGTTAATGCATTTTCAGTGCTAAAATTACTTTTTAATTCTTTTTCAAGATCTTTATTTTGTTGTTATTGTTGTCCGTAAACTGGCTTCCTTTCAAATATTTTATGTATCTTTTTTTTTTATATGATAAATTTGGATAACTTTTTTGAATAAGGATTTAGTAAAATAAAGTAGGACTGCAAGAAGAACTGTATAAAAATTGAATTAAGTTTAGTATTAGAGTTTTTTTTTCTTAAATCCAATTTACAAAAGTAAGAGAAAACATGCTTTGAGTAATCCTCTTGGCTTTGTATTTCTAAATCCCTACACGTCATCAGCCTTTGATTAAGCATTTGGAAAAGGGCCAAAATTATTCTCAAATTATTTGAAATAGAGCAAATATATCCTCCGTTTTATTTTGGGCTCAAAATTACCCTTGTCGTTAATACAAGAGGCCACAAATATCCTCCTTCTTAACAACCTTTTTAACCTAGTGACATGATATCCGATGTGAGAAAAAGAAAACTAAGTGGCTCAATACCTAAGAGTCCAACGTGAAATAAAACTTCACATGTTTACTCCTCTGCAACGAGGTGTTGCTTGGTCTTAGCCAGGCGAAGGAGCTAGTGGATGCTCCTCATCGGTGACTCTAGCATAAGATCAAAAAGTATGTATACATGCGATTATTGAGGCTTATAATAGTACAAGGCATTTGCTGCTGGGAATTGTCAAATTGAATAGCGAGGAGCATTCCATCATAACAACATTTTTTCAGTAGATTGATCAGTGGATTCAGCTGGAGAAGTTCACAAAATATTATACTCTAACTGCTCTGCCCCAGATTCGCGAAAAGTTGATTGCTCTTATGTGGCAGCTATGTGGAGTTTTATTCCATGTAGGGCGCTTAGGTGTTGAGTCACGTGACTTTTTTTTTCACATCAGATACCATGTCATCAGGTTAAAAGGGTTGTTAAGTAGGAGGGTATTTGTGGTCCCTTGTGTTAACGACAAGGATAATTTTGAGCCCAAAATAAAACGAAGGGTATATTTGCTCTATTTCGAATAGCTTGAGGGTAGTTTTATCCCTTTTTCGTTAAACATTTAAATTATTTTCCATTGATATAATATTTTTAATTTCTGACAGCCATTGTTGTAGCATTCATTGCTGCATCATTCTTAGTTTTCTTTCTTCTTTCTTCTTTTATTTTTCATGACTCGCAATGATTTAATGACGGTCATTGCCCTGCTTCTTTCTCCACCTTGAGACAGAGATGTTTTTGTTTTCATCAAGTTGGGGGGATGCAGAGGATGAAATTTCAAACTGTTGCAAGGCGGATTAAGGTATCAGAGACACCTAACCCATAAACATAACAGAATCAATAATATTTAGGTAAACATTAGAAATCCAATGTTATAAGAAGAGAAATAATAAATGTACTCCATCAAAAGGTTTTCGTTTTCTCTCGGCGCATGATAGCATAACATGCGCCACCATGGGGAGGAGAACACGGATTCCATCGGAGAAGGCACGCATGGCAAACAGGACAACGCACAACCATTTAAGGCGAATCAGAAGAAAAATCAGGGCAAAACAGCTCTGGTAGGAGAGCACGTAAGTGAGGGTACATACGATGAGGTCAACAATGAATCAGCTCCACCGAGTGGAGTGAGTTCGCCGGTGCAAGTTATGAATGTAGCTGGAACCTCTGGGACTCAGAAGCTGCAGGAATGGGAAGAAGAACTCCACACTGTGACTAGATCTCAATCGTGGGCTGATGAAGTAGAAGCTGCTGTAGAATCGAAGAAGAGTTCAGTCTGGGATAATTTTGACCTTACAAAGATAGCAAAGGCAGGTTTCAAACTTGAATTTGTGGAACCAGAGAAACAAGGTGAGGTGGCGATTGTGAAATTGGGCTTGCGGATATTAGTTGTGAAATTGAGTATTGGAAACATGCGGTGGTATGTTACGTGTTGGGGGCTCATCCCCCATTCTCAGTGTTGCATGGGTATATTCAGAGGCTATGGGGAAAATATGGTATAAACAAAATCTCAATGTTGAACAATGGAATTGTGCTGGTGAGGTTTGAGTCTGGACTGGGGAAGGAAGATGTGTTGCAAAGTGGGATCTACCATTTTTATAACAAACCGTTCATAGTAAAAGCTTGGAGCCCAGAGATGGAGTTTATGAGAGAGGAACTAAATACAGTCCCTATATGGGCGAAGCTACCGGGGTTGGAATTTAAGTACTGGAGCCCAAAAGAGCTGAGTAAAATTGAGAGTTTAATTGGGAAGCAATTGATGGTGGACTACAACACAGAAAAGAAACTGGACTGAATTTTTCTAGACTATTGATAGAAGTTGAAATGAAAGCACAGTTGCCAGAGAAGGTTTTTTTCAGGAATGAAAAAGGAGATTTGGTTGAACAGAGAGTGCAATATGATTGGAAACCAACATTGTGCACATTCTGTAAAAAGTATGGACATGACGTAGAGAATTGCAGGAAGAAGAATCCTCCTACAAATAAGAAGCAAGGGAAAGGATTGGACCAACGAGAAAATAAAATGAGGGAAAAAGGAAAACAAAAAGAAGGGGGAGGTCATCAACAGTATAATGGGAGGATAACTGAGAAGATTATTCAGAGCACACAAATATCTGAAGATGTGAGCACAAATGCTGCACCAAGTAACAACAAGGAGGGACAAAGGGAAGATGGCTGGATTACTCCTGGACAGAAATCTCTAAGTATATAGAGACAAAATGTCCCACAAAGAGAATATGAGGTGGGCCAACAGAATCCATTCCAGGTTATGAGTAATGAAGACACTCGAGTACAAATGCCAAAAACCATAGTAAAGAATGGGGGAGGGATTGCTACTCCCTCTGCTAATGGATAGTATGTTATGCTGGAATGTTAGAGTCTTGAATGCTCCTAACAAACAAAAGGAGGTTTGAATCCTTTGTAGTAGAGAAAATGTTGGTCTAGTGGGGTTATTGGAGACTAAGATCAAAGCTACAAATATAGATAATGTGGCAAGTAGTTTGTTTGGTGGGTGGGACTACATCACTAATCTTGTAGACCACTATAATGGTAGGGTGTGGATAACATGGAGACCCGAGTACTTCCAGGTGACACTAGTCACATGTTGTGCCCAGGTTATCACTTGCAAAGTAAGAAACATTAATCTGAATATTGAATACTTGATGATTATTGTGTATGCGTTTAATACTAAAGAAGAAAGAAGAGGTTTATGGAGGTATTTGGAAGAGGTGAATGAAGGGAACTTGTTGCCGTGGGTAGTAATGGGGGACTTCAACACAGTCTTGAGTACGGAGGATAGAATAGGAGGAAATTCAGTATGCCTTACTAAAATGATAGACTTTAATGCTTGTGTGGAAGAGTGTAGTCTGATGGAACTACCTAGACAAGGATGCAAATTCATCTGGAATGATAAAGGGACTGCCAGGGTGTTCTCCAAGATAGATTGGGTATTTATTAACAATGAATGGTTGTTGAGTATGCCGGCTTATAGTGCTAAATTCCTACCTAAAGGGGTGAGTGACCATTGCCCAGTAAAAATAGATCTTATAGATGGACCAAGAAGGGTTAGACCTGCTTTCAAATATTGTAATGTTTGGGCCAGCCACCCACAGTTCTTGGACATTGTGACAGAGACTTGGAGTCAGTTTGTAATTGGATGTTCTATGTTTAGAGTGGTAAAAAAATTGAAGTATTTGAAGAAGAGATTGAGTACACTCAATGGGCAGCACTTTAGAAATATTATTACAGAGACTGATGAGGATCGACTTGCTTTAACAAGAGCTCAGGTGGAGCTACATATGAATTCACTGAATAGTACATTGCAGGAGCAGGAGAAGAGACTTTATCAGCAGTTCAAAAGATCCTCCTATTTAGCAGAAATGTTCTTGCAACAAAGAAGTAAGGTAACATGGATCAAGCTTGGTGATAACAACACTAATTATTTTTCTCAGTTCTAAAACATCGGAAGATGTAACATGCAATTTTCCAGTTGAAGGATAAGAATGAGGTGGTACAGGTTGACCAATAATCTATTGCAGACGTATTTGTGGAATGCTATCAAGATCTCCTAGGCACTCAGGAGAGGTATAGAACAAAGGCCAGTGTCAGATTCTTGCAAGGTGGGGGTGTCTTAAATATTGTGCAGCAATTGGAGCTGATGCAACCTTATACAAGTCCAGAAATTAAGAAAGCTATGTTTGAAATAGATATTAATAAGAGCCCGGGACCCGATGGTTATGGTAGTGGGTTTTTTAGAGCAGCCTGGAGTGTAGTAGGAGGTGAAGTGACGCAAGCAATTCTGGAGTTCCTGGAAAATGGTAGAATGTTGACTCAAATAAATGCAACTTTTATTTCCCTGATTCCCAAAATTGATGCCCCTGAGTATGCGAGCCAATTTCGGCCTATTTCTTGTTGTAATGTTATATATAAGTGCATTTCCAAAGTCATCTGTATGAGATTGAGAAAAGCACTTACAGTGGTGGTGGCAGAGAACCAAGCTGCTTTTGTCGAAGGGAGGTCATTGATTCATAATGTATGGATTTGTCATGACTTGTTGCGACATTATAATAGAAAGACTTCTTCAAGATGCTTTATGAAAATTGACTTGCGAAAGGCTTATGATATGGTTAGTTGGGACTTTATTGCAGAAGCTTTGAAAGGATATGGATTTCCACACACCTTTGTACAACTAGTAATGACTTGTATCACCACCACAAGGTTTACAGTCAAGGTAAATGGAGTGGGCTATGTATATTTTAAAGGCCGGAGGGGACTCAGACAAGGAGATCCGATGTCTCCCTTATTATTTGTGTTAGTCATGGATTATCTGACCAGAATCTTGAGAAAGATGGGTGATTTACCTGACTTCAAATACCATCTTATGTGCCAAGCAACAAAACTAACCCATTTGATCTTTGCAGATGATTTAATGGTATTTTGTAGGGATGATACTACTTTAATTAACAGGGTGATGGAGGCTTTAAAACATTTCAGTGATACTACTGGATTGGAAGCAAACTTGCAGAAGTCAAACATTTTCCTGGCAAACATGGATGAGGATGCTAAGCAAAGGATTCTGGTAGATACTAGATTCTCGTTAGGTGTACTGCCTATAAAGTATCTCGGACTACTCCTATCATATAAGAAATGGAATAAGGTGGACTGCTATCAATTGGTGGACATGATCACTTTAGGGTATTCCAGGTAGTTGTCCTATGCAGGTCGACTGTAAGTCATTACTATTGTGTTCTTCTCTATCTATAATTTCTGGGGGTCAGTCTTTATTCTCCCGCATAGTGTTTTGAAGGAGGTGGATAGGAAATGTAGGGAGTTCCTTTGGTGCAAGTATGAAGTCCATACAAAAGTTGCCTTAGTTGCTTGGGACAGGGTATGTGTACCTAAGAAAAATGGTGGTTTGAATATCAAGAGTTGTCGGCTTTGGAACATTGTGGCTGTCGGGAAGTTGTTATGACAATTGGCGAGTAAACAAGATGTTTTATGGGTAAAGTGAGTTCATGAAGTCTATATGAAGGATACTCACCACCATATGATTGTAGTTGGTATTGGAAGAAACTCACAACCTTGAAGGTTGAGATGATCCAGTGGTACCACAGAGGGAGGGACATGCTGACACCCAATGGTCATTATTCTATGACTAGAAGCTACCAAACTATGCTGGGAGAGTTGTGTAGAGTTCCTGAGGAAGACCTGATTTGGAGCTCTCTCATGTTACCTAGACAACGATTTATACTATGGCTAGCGTATTAAAGGGAGGATGCTTACTAAGGATAGATAACAAAAAATGCGTATACTAGTGGTAAATGATATGTGTTGTTTGTGTGAGGGTGATAGTCTAGAAACCCATAAACACTTGTTTGACGAATGTCCCTGGATGATCGTAGTAAAGACCAACCTGGCAAGCTGGATTGGAGTACAAATGCCAAGCGGCATTGTACGACAGACCTTGGCAAGGATTAAGAGAAGACATTGGCGACAATTAAAGAAGGAGTTAGTGGCTGAGATGTGTGGAGAAATGATCTATTATACATGGCAGGCGAGAAATTGGAAACAGTTTCGGCAATTAAATGTAAATACTGAGTATATTATAACACAGATAAAAAAAGAACTACATGAGAGAATAGATTTAGTGCAGGGTTCTAGGAAGGCTAGAAACTGCCACAATTTGATACAGAAGGTGTGTTTATGAATTGTTTGTAGTTAGATCTTCTGTGAGTTAGATTTCCTCGAGGTCTAGACCTACTTAATACCTTCAAGGGAATTAAGTAGGTGGATGCTCCTAGTTTGTAAACATCTTTTGCTTTGTATGGTAATATTCACAGTTTATTGCCAAAAAAAAAGAAGAGAAATAATAGAAGCCCGAGATATATATATTAAATTAATGCCCATGCATCATTTTACAGACGAGCATATTATTATTGTTTTTTCCCAAACTTGGCTGCTTATAATTAAATGAAGCATTTAGAAAATTTTCGAATGGAGTTTCGTGATTGAAGTTCGTAGGAGATCAAATACAATTTTTCGTATAAGTTTGTATATTTTTGTATAATAATGTAAAAGTGTGTATACGCACTTCTTATACACTATTATACATGTTTATACAAATTTATACAGTTATGTACAATAAGTGTATAATGTTGTATAATATTATATATCGTGGTATAATATTGTACAACATTGTATATTGTGGTATAATATTGTATATCGTAAAAAAAGGTGCTATACGGGTGTAATTATTTTTATGCGCTATGTAGATGTAATATTTTTTATTAGATTGTATATTTTTATAAAAATCCCCCTAAAAATTATTTTTTATTTTTAAGAATAAATAATAAAGCTTTGTAAGGAAAATACACAAAGCTATAAAATGTGGAGGTGTTTCTGTAAATAAATAATATAGCAATGCATGTTACTTTTACAAATATATCAAACAAAACACTGGATAAAAAATAAGCTCAGGATAACTAACCTAACTAATCTCACCACTACTAATCCCAACATTGCTAATAGACCTTATTCAATACTCCCTCCATCCCATTTTATATGAGTTACTTTGACTTGGCACGAACTTTAAGAAAGAAAGAAAGACTTTTAAAACTTGTGGTCTAAAATGAATCTTAGATATTTGTGTGGTTGTAAATCATTTCATTAAGGGTAAAATATGCATTTTAAAGTTAAATTGTTACTAAATGTAGAAATGTGTCATTCTTTTTGGGACTGACTAAAAAGGGAAGTGAGTCATATAAAGTGGGACAGAGGGAGTACTATTTTATACTCCCTCCGTTCCTTTTTAATTGTCATGTATACTAAAAATAGTTGTTCCAAAATACTTGTCAATTTAAAGAATCAAGAGAGAATTAAGTACTTTCTTTCAACTTTGCCCTTAACATTAATTATTTTAAAACTAAGAGACACATAAATAGACAAAGATTAAGAAGGGGTATATGAGTCAAATTACACTTCTAATTAATTTTTCTTAATAGATGTGCAAAGTCTTAACATGCCAATTAAAAAAGAACGGAGGGAGTAGTACACTCTAGCAAACTACCCCTATATGTTCACGATTATTATTATTATTATTATAAGTACTAATATTTTGGTGAAGGTATTAAAATTTGTACTAGAAGAAAATGCGGTTCCATTTCACAGCTTGTGAAGCACGCCTTTAGTTTGCAATATTGTTGGCGGCTCAGCAGGCTTTTGAAATATTTCCTTTGGACCTCCAATTTTGCCTCCATTCTTGAACACCAAGAAAGACTCATCTGTTACTCAGTGTAACATCAAGAAATTAGCAATGGAGCAACAGCACAGGAATCCGAAGGCGATGCAAGATCAAACTGATGAACTCGAGGATGTTCAACACGGCCCTTTCCCTGTTGAGCAACTTCAGGTCCTACCCCATTTCCCCAAGCCCCCTTTTCCTTCTCCTATTGAGGGGTTGTACTTATAAAATTGCTTCGCTCTTTGTTTCTCTAAGCGAAGATCTTGCTTTTCTTCTTCTTTTGGGTCTCATTCCCCTAACCCATATGTTTTCTCTTCTAACTTGAATTTAACCCTTCTCTCTCTATATACATAAAGTGGCTTGAATCTTTGTTTTACTCAATTAATGATTTGTTTACGACTTCAGATTCAATGTGTAGCTGGGTCTGATCTTGAAGCTTGAATTATTTACTCAATTGGTGGCTGAATTTCGCGAAACAGTTTTTTTCGGCACCTTCAGGGTTGAATCTTACCTGACCCGGTTTGGGAAATGCTTTTTCTTTCAGGGGTGGGGGTGGGTCTGGGGTTGGGGTTGTATAATGTCCGGGAAAACCCCATTTTTTTGGCATCTCCAGTTTCTGAATTCTTGGAATCTTGTTCGTGAAATGGGTTTGCTTTCCATAGTGCTCTTGCTGATTATTTCAAGCTAATACTTTTACAGTTGTTTCTACCTGTCCTTCATTAAGGGTGTGCTCGGTAGGATGAAAATGTTTTCCATGAAAAATATATTTCAGGAAAATAATTAGTTTCTTACTTATTTTCTTGTCTTCGGTATGCAATTAAAAAAATATTATCTTAAAAGTATTTGTATACATTTAAGACTAATATGAGTATGGGGTGGGGGTTGAGTGATGGATTTTATGGTGAGGGAGGGCAGGGTGGTGGGTGGGGGACATTGTCGCCTCTCCACCCTCACAATCACCCACCCCACCACCACTTCATAGGAGGAGACGATGCCACTTATTTATACTACTTTTATTAGAAAAGTCATTTTCCTTAATTTTCTAAAGAAAATATTTTTCAAATTTTTTTGACCAACCGAACACGAGAAAATTAAAAATGTTTTCCTCCATACATAACCACCCTAAGACTCATTGCCTGAGTTTTGAAGCTAAATGTAGGTATCACCTTGTTGTAGAATGCTTTGTGAAATGGATTCTCGAAGCAGTACCACTGATCTTGAAAACCTGGATAAATGCTTTCTAGGTATCCTTTGTGTGATGTTTTGTTGGAGCCCTGCGCCAAGCTAAGTCTAGTATTTAAGTGGAGAATAATAGATGAGTGGTCCATCATTCCCGAGTTTCAAATGCTATTGTTGGCCAAAAGGGTTCGCTCCAGACGAATTCACGGTCAGCTATTAAAAAAAACTCGATGCGGTTCCCACATTTTTGCTATCAGTAACTACAACCAGTTTGCTTAAGAAGATTTGTAGGTTACAATCAGAGTGTACAGAATTGAGGGCACCATGATAAACTGCTTGCAGAGAGGCACTTGACACAAAATGATTCACATCATGAGGCATGATATGGGGGGTACGAGAGGTGGGGGTTGATGGTCACATATTTTACATCAGGGTGATGCGATTGACTTTTCAGCTTTGCTCCTTACAAGATTTTATCAGCTTATATCTTTTTTTGAAGAATTATAATTCTTTGAGTGATTAACATTTACAGTAATTTGGTAAGGTACTTATCATAAGTTGCTCATACTGCAGACTTTAAAAAGATTTACATGAATTGAAACCAAAATCCTTAGAGGGATTTTATCTTTCTGGTATTACATAAAAGCCGGACTAGGCATTTCCTAGATTTTTTTCTTGGAATTGTTAATATTTAAGAAGCAATATCTTCGACTATCTTTTTCCAGTCTAGCTTGTAGTATAGTTGTTTCTGTTGAATGCCACCCTGTAAGTTAACTTAAAAAGGAAATGGTCCAACAGTTACTGAGGCATGTATCTTTTTTGTCCTCAAGGCATCAGGGATTGCATCTCTAGATGTAAAAAAACTCAAGGATGCTGGTCTATGCACAGTTGAATCTGTTGTTTATGCTCCAAGAAAGGAACTTCTTCATATAAAAGGAATTAGTGAAGCTAAAGTTGACAAGATCATTGAGGCAGGCATGTATCTCTTCTTTTAATTGTCATTGCCAGTGCTGTTGTGTTTTTCCTTACCTTCTGTTTCCACTTATTTCTGCAATTGCTTATTAGCAATCAGTGCTAAACCTTTTTCAATGCTCATATTAACAGCTTCAAAATTAGTGCCTTTGGGATTCACTAGTGCCAGCCAACTCCATGCACAGAGGCTTGAGATCATACAGATAACTTCTGGATCAAAAGAACTTGACAAGATATTAGAAGGTAGATATCCATTTATTTTGTGAACTTCTAGAACCGGAATTTGATCTGGCATCACAACCTCATGCTTTTTTTCTCACTTGTCAGGAGGAATCGAAACTGGATCCATTACTGAAATTTACGGAGAGTTCCGATGTGGAAAGACTCAGCTGTGTCACACACTATGTGTCACTTGTCAAGTACGATAACCTATACAATGTTTTTTTGTTTTAAAGCCCCATAAATTAGGTGCTACAAATTGGTAACAATATTCATTTAAATATCATTCTTTATCTGTTATCTCAGCTTCCATTAGAGCAGGGAGGTGGTGAAGGAAAAGCAATGTACATTGATGCTGAAGGCACTTTCAGGCCACAAAGACTTCTACAAATTGCGGACAGGTCTTCTACTTGTAATCTCAACTCACATTTTTTCTTGTATTATGAAGTTCAAATTATTGTCATCAATGGTGTTAAATGCTGCAGGTTTGGATTGAATGGTCCTGATGTTCTGGAGAATGTAGCCTATGCTCGAGCTTATAATACTGACCATCAATCAAGGCTTTTGCTGGAAGCAGCTTCAATGATGGTGGAGACCAGGTTAAATTTTGTCTTGATATACTTATAATAGTAGTTGTAGTTGATAGCTCCTCTTGGTTTTGCTATTCTGCTAAGTGAACTTTAATTTTTTTCTCTTGCTTCTCAGTGGCTGTGTTACTTTGAGCGAGAAAATGTGCTAGATTATAGCTTAGAGGATATTCCAACTCTTGATCGAGTATGTTGGAGGGTTCTAGTTTTGAGCAGTTCTCAATTTGTTTGATTGGGGATGTCCATCTTACGTCTAATGCATGTTTGGATTCATCTTATATCTGTTTGAAGTGTCTTCTTATCTTACCTTCTTCAAACAAATAAATCTTTGAATTGTTCTAGAGTTAACTCAAGATGTGAAGTTAACGGACAGCAATAAAAAAATTGCTTCCTGAATATGGTGTAAATCCGTGAAGTTGTGGCTTTGTCAGTTATTTGGGCTCATCTCATTAAGTCTAAAAAAGAT
This sequence comes from Jaltomata sinuosa, assembly GCA_003996215.1. Lineage (NCBI taxonomy): Eukaryota > Viridiplantae > Streptophyta > Magnoliopsida > Solanales > Solanaceae > Jaltomata > Jaltomata sinuosa. Next base: position 75,332 of record QJPP01003958.1, on the reverse strand, counting down.
CTTTGTAGGAGCTTAACTTTGAAACCTGTTTTGATCAAGCAGGTTTGCTCTTATGATTGTGGACAGTGCTACTGCCCTTTATAGGACTGACTTCTCTGGGAGAGGAGAGTTGTCTGCCAGGCAAATGCATCTTGCAAAGTTTCTGAGAAGCCTTCAGAAGTTAGCAGATGAGGTAGTTTAGCATGTCCTTTTTCTTTTTTCTGACAAAAAAAATGTCCATTGTTTGTGCCAATAATCCAAATTGGAGTCTCATCCCTCCCTGCTTTTCTCTGTTTTAGTGGTGCTTAATGTTTCAGAATTAGATTAGGGGTTCTTGACTTACTTTTTCTGTCAATCCTTTACTTTTACAACTTGCAGTTCGGTGTTGCTGTTGTTATTACTAACCAAGTCGTTGCTCAAGTGGATGGTTCTGCTGTATTTGCTGGGCCTCAAATAAAACCCATTGGTGGCAACATCATGGCACATGCTTCTACTACGAGGTATGCATAATAGTGCAAGTACCACTTGCAGGCTTGCAGCTTATCTTGATAGCTGAAATTTTGCTTCTTTTTTTTCCTTTCCAACTTCTGACAGACTAGCTCTGAGGAAGGGTAGAGCAGAGGAGCGGATTTGTAAAGTAGTCAGTTCGCCATGCTTACCTGAAGCTGAAGCAAGATTTCAAATTTCTGTTGAAGGGGTCACTGATGTAAAGGAGTAACTGTGATCAGCAAATTGTCGTCTACTAGTACTATTTTTGTTTTCTACTTGGAGTACGTTTTGTAATCATTTTGAAGGTGTGTTGTATGAATTCACTGCAGTTTTTGTAGAACAATATTCCTTCCTTCTACTAAATGTAAATGCTGTTTTCTTTTTGCGTCGTTTTGGCATCTCATTCTATATGTTTTCAGATTTATTTAGCAGAAGGGAGACTAAAGATCATAAAATAAAAGGGAAGGGTACATTCTGTTGTCCAAGATTGTATCTACTTCCAATTTTTTTTATTATGGGTGAGGCACAATCAACAATAGTTGTGTGAGGCTTCATTTACCTTTTGACACATGGATAGTGGGTTCATTTGTTTACTTTACATGCCATTTATTGTCACCCCTCTTCTTATTATATTTTCTTATTTTTCTTATTCCTAACCAATAATCAATATTAAACTTCTAAATACCTAATTAAGTAATTTAATAAATGCATTTTCTCTTAAAATAACTTAACCGTCTTTAGAATTGTTAAGACTTTGATCCATTATTAATAACACTACTATAAAATGCTAAAATTTGATTAAAAAAACTGGCGAATTCTATCAGATTTTCAATGATTTTTAAGAAAAAAAACAACCGACGAACTTTAAGAACGACGTATTTTTGTTGATTATTTTTCGCACAAAATGCATAGAAATTATAAAAAAAATTAATATTTTATAAAGAACATCGACGGATGCCTGTCGATCTTTTTTTTGACGAAAATTAATAGACGTTTGTCGTTTTTTAAACTGCAAAATTATAGTTGAAGAGTATGAACAAAAATAATATAAATAATAAAATTAATATATTGTGTTTAAATGTTACATAAAAAATGAACTCAGCAAAAAATAGTGTTTTGTGAGTCCATCTTTAATTATTGCTATTTTTTATTATTATAATTTTAATTTTTTGCTAGTTTTTGGGTTGATTACTTGAACCAAAAAGAAAAAGGAATTAAAAAAATAACTAACGTAAAAGTACCAAATCCTGGAAAAACCTTGGGTATAACAACAATTAGGATATGCTTCTAACATATTTAAATAATATTTGAATTATTATTTGTTAATAATAAGATTACTAGTGTATTTTAATTTATTAATAGTAAAATTGATAATAATTTATTAATTAATATTTGAAATAGACGTCAATTATGACATCATATTGTAAAATGCCGTATTAAAACACTAATTTTTATTTATACTCTTCAACTGCAATTTTGCACTTTTAAAATCGACGTACGTTTGTTAATTTTTGTAACCAGAAAAAGATCGACGCACATTTGTCGATTTTCTTTAAAAAATAATAATTTTTTTTTATTGTTTTTGTGTATTTTGCGTGAAAAATAACTAACGAAAATACGATAGTTTTTTATTTTAAAAAAATTATTGACAACTCGACTGAGTCCGTTCACCAGTCTTTTTTCGTCAATTTTAACATTTTTAGCGATATTATTAATAATGAATCGAAGTCCTAACAGTTCTAAGCCGCTTTAGCTATTTCAAGGGAAAATATATTTATCAAATTACTTAATTGTATTTAAAAGTTTTGATATTGGTTAGGAATAAGAAAAATAAAAAATATAAAAGAAGAAGAAGAATAGTGGTAAAATAGCATGTAAAGTAGGTAAATGGATCCACTATCCATGTGTCAAAAGATAAATGGTGCCTCACACAACTATTGTTGGTTGTGCCTCTCCCATAATAAATTTTTTCCTACTTCCACACTCACGTAGGTGAAATCTGTTAAATGTGCTCCTGCAATTTCGACACCCACTTATACGAGACACAAACTTTCATTAAGAGTTCTTAGACTCAACCTTCACAAGTTATTACAGGATAAATGCACTCACGTCATAGGAAGAGAATCAAATAAATATAATACTGCATTTTATAACAAGTCGTCATATGATTTATTTTTCTATTGAACCTGATTATAGGATTTCTAGTCCCAGGTTGGGTTTCCTCATATATGACTCGATAATTTTTGAGCTTCAATTTCATCCCCTCAATGTACTTCAAACCCTTTATCTTGCCAAGACCTTGATTTGATATAATTAACGTTAATGGTATCACTTGTCAAATATGACTTCATATTATTGTGTTTTCTCCTTATAAGTCTAAATTTACCGTTGTAATATAACAGTTTGGGAAAATGATGTTTTTAGCCCTGAGTTATCGCGTTATTCAAGTTTTGGTCCTTGTGAAATTTGATTAAGCACTTTTGATCTTTAATTAAATAATGTGTGCTATTTTGATCCGTAGACTAACAGATCTAATCAAATTGAATGGAATAATAACTGTAATAAGGGCACTTTGGGCATTTAAGAAATTATGCCTTTTGCAGTATACAATTATCGGAAAAAATACTACTAATGCATACCCTAATTCTACACATATTTAGGCACCCACAAAAGTTCGCGATAATCCTTGTTCACGATGGAATTGCGTTTTAAAAGTGGATTACACTTCACTATATTATGGAATTGTATTCTAAAAGTGAAATATGCGTCACCCCATTGCGATTAAAGTTATCATTTATCACGACTCAATTTCTCGGTCATGATGGCATACCTACAACCCCCCAGTAGGTGAACAAATCCCTGTAGCTCAAAACGGTTAGTAATAGGCTACTATCTAACAAGCAGGCGGAAGAAAACATAATATAAGCGGAAACAAGGGATATGCGATAAAGAAAAGAGACAATAGGAATATATATAGAAGCTAAAACCATCCCAAAACCTGGTATCATAGTAAAAGAGCCGGAACTACATCAAGAGAGTACAAAGGATCCAAAATAATATATACAAATGTCTCCGAGTAGCAAGAGAGTACGTAATACAAAAGATAAACTAAAAGCTAAGCTCCGGCCACTAAGAGCTCACCCTCAGTCTGGGACGGTCCAAAATCTCCTCGCACGAGTCTCCACGAGCTAACGGCGATGGCCACACTCAAGGGCGGAGTTACAGTACATTATGGTGGTTCGGGCGAACCCAATAGCTTTTGCGTAGACCCTATATTTATACTATAAAATCACGAAAAAATATATAGATATAATGTGCTGAACCCACATACATACACACGCGGATGACCTAGTGGTGAATGCGCGGGTTCCAAGGTCCTGCCTCCATGAGGTTGTGGGTTCGAACACCTTTGCTGCCAATTTTATTATTTTTTTACCTTTTACTAGTCACTTACTTTTTTGCATGTTTTTTCCCTTTTCCTGTAGATTTTTTTTAAAAATAACATAAAACCAATAAAGTAATTAAAAAAATAACATAAAACCAATAATAATTATAATTAAAGAAAGGAAAAAAGCGTGTTTGGTTTCTTCTTCAATAGAGACTCGTCAAAGCAAAGGTTTTTTCTCCGAAGTAGGGCTCTTCATTCTTAAGCTTTTGTTGATCGCCAGTTCACCAGACACCACTGGCCACTGCCGTCGCCCGTCGGCTCTGTCCCCCGCCAAGGCGCCACTCTCTGCACGTCGGAGTTGAATAACCGTTAAATTTATAGTATTTAAGTTGTTCATTGCTTTATTAAATATCGTTATTTGTTAGTTAGTTTGGCGTTTGTTATACATTAGCTTGAGATCATTGTCATGTCTTGAAATTCAGAACCCACAGACCTCGAATCCTGGCTCCGCCTCTGACACTAGGATCTGCACCAGAAGATGCAGAGTGTAGTATGAGCACCAATTGCTAAGCAACGGGTACCCAGTAGGTATCATAGGCTAACTGGGCACATATAAGATATAAGAGCAGTAATATAGCAGAATAGAAGCAAGTAGTCACAGAAAGCAACAAATAAGCACACAGAAGCTAGCACAGAAGAAAACAACAAACTTGGCTAGCTACTAGAATATATATCACACAGACACAAGTGAAAGAAAGGAATAACGCACCTGGAATCCTCACAATAATAATATATATAGAAAATTTTAGAAATAGGCAGTATACCGGTAACCTTAAATGAAAGAAGGGAAGGAGAGAAACAATTAATCTAATCATGCTTGGAACCCAATTCTACTACTAAAATGTGCCAATAATCCAAGTAGAACATGAAGTGAACCCGAATACAACTGTAATCAGTGCCAAAGATGCGATAGGGTAAGATTAAGTCTTTCTACAGTCTCAACGGGCGCCCATACATATGAGGAACACAAGCAAGAGAAGACAAACCCTCCGGCATCCCATACTACCAAAGCGTACACTCAACAAACAGTAAACAAGGGTGGAATCACACACAAATGGATGATATGATGCAGTAGAGAAAACAAGGTGGAACACTAACCCCGTATGTACCTCCTCCGATGCCTATGGGCCCAGTAGGTAGGATCCATGGAAGGACACGACCCATATACCTCAACTACACCTTATACCCCTCCTCCGGCACGCTCAGCACGTAGCCCCTGGTCCGAATCGACAAGGTCCATGGAGGTCCTCGACCACATACTAACTCTCGTAACCTCAAAGTAAAAGTCTGGGGAGAATTCGGATCCAAAGTAGTAACCCAAATCTCGATAAGCATGTTCGGAACTTATCCGGGTCTAAATTGGTGAAATAAGTCTCAAAAAGCCCCTACAAGGATGCCCGGACATAACTGAGTCTAAGACAGTAGTAAAACAAGTCTGATGCTCGGCTTAACCGAGTCTAGTACCACCTCTAATCAACCTTAAAATAGGTCTAGCACTCTGGCCCCGCCGGGTCTAGTAGTAGTCTGAAAATAGTAATAAAATCAACCTATTAACTTTCTTACCCCAAGAAGATCCATTGAAAATCATTTTCGAACCCTTTATAACCACATTTACCAAAAATGGGCCCTCGGGGCCATACAAGGTTTAGAAAACTATCAATAGTAGGCCCGAAGCCAAAACCATAGTAAAACATGCGAAAAACCTCTTTATATGCATGAAAATGACATGTTCAATCAGAAACAGCAGCCCAACGACTCACAATCAACCTATCGACCATGCATAGGCTCCAATTACTTTACAACATAGATAACCAGCTTATGATCGCGATATCAATATCCGAGACTCACAGACATTTCCAAATAACCCACTATCTATGATACAGAGTCAATACAAGGTCACGCAAGACCACAAGGGTGATAATATCATCTACAACAAACACTACAATCATCGGAGAAAGAAAAATGAGATGGACATGAAGAAGCGGACAAGGTCTGTGGTACCAAGCTAATAAACCCAATCAAAGGATGCTAATTAGTATAATTATATCCTATATATGCAAAGTCTAGAGGATTTAAATCATAACGTATCTGTCGTCCGATGACAAGCTCTTGGAACAATGATATCCAAGCCTAAACTGCTCCGAGAAGCTCCAAATGGAAATCAAACTATCAAGAACATAAATTACACGTTAAAATGAGACTAACAATACTCATATTGCTACAACTATAGCCAAGTTAAAATTTGGGTCACCGGCGGGCCTATGGGCCTTGCAACCTGAAGCCGAAAATGAACGAGTATATAATGATCATAGGAGTGCATGCCTAGAAATTTGAAAGAATTGGGCATGAAATTTGGGAAAAAACAGCCCACCCAAATCAAGGAATCAAAGAGGAAATTTTGCAAGAATTAACTTGGAAATTAACAATGAAATTTATCGAGTTGAGGCCGGAAAAATAATCACGAAGCAAGTTATAATTCCCCTCCAATTGTTGATGATCAAAGGTGGAGAAAAGAAGCTTTGGGAGCTAGTTTCTATGGAGAGTTCGTAACTTGGGTGTTTAAAATGAAAAGAAAGAGGAGAGAATACAAGTTAAAGCTGTCAGCCCATGCCTATGCGTACTGCTTAGGCGGCCATGCGTACGCAGGTTGGCACAGGCAAACGCGGAGGCCAGGCGCTGGCAAGGCCAGACGCTTGCCTAGCGCGCACTATTTTTTAACATGTCAAAAATGACTATTTAACATGGTTTATATAGCATTTCTTTGATAACATGTTAGAGCTAAAAATCATCAAACCATATTCAAACAAAAACATGTGAATTATTCTAAGACTAATATATGCAGTTGTAACACTATTATTTTAAAGCATTCTCAAAGATGCAAAAATTATCTTTTCATGATGAATATCTTTCTCATATCAAAAACTCTCACTATTTCAAGAATATGAATACCACTTTATGTTCATGAAAAGTAGTATCATTTTATTTATGAAAAATATTACGTAAAATATTTTTTATCTTTTCTCTGTTTGAGTTGAGAAAGTATAGAAATACTTTACCCTTCCATTTCTTGAAGAGATCTACAGATGTTGAAGCAGATTGATGTTGAGATCTCCTATTTTGATATCTGCAATTTTCAAACTGTAACAAAATTGAATTTTCTTAGAATTATTGGTAAATATACCAAAAAATTAGAATAAATTATGGTTGAAAAATAAAATAAACAAAATTGAATAAATAAATATTCAGGTTGAAGCATAAATATCTCGCCTACTTTAAGGGATTCAAGTCCACTGCAGTATAATAATCTTCCCCAATCTAGCAACATAACTCTTGACTTGTTCCCTTCAGGATACAATAGCACAACAATGTCGTATAACTCAAACAACCTCGAATTAGTTGAAGAGTCTAAAACTCCACCAAAAGAACACCTTCCTACAATATAAAATTAATCTTTTTTGTATAGTGAATTAGTTAAAGATCTAGAATATTTTTTTTATCTCAACTCTCTCTTTCACTACTCATACACCTTTTCATCCAGACAAAACACAATACTTTTCATCCTTCTCATATTCACCACAAGGAACAAAGCATCCTTTATATGGGTGTAGGATTTCTTTCCCAAATAAATGTCAAGAATGTAAATAGTAGTTTAAGGAGTAATAGGGAAGTTAGTTGGAGATAATGAGGAGAACATGTCATTGTAGTTACATGAGTTACAAAAAATAATGAGTACACTTTCTCCACTTTATGATTATCATGCACTTTAATATTAAACTAATATACCAGTTAATAACATAACAATTTTAGAATGGCTAATGATAAGTCGGTAATCTACCAACTTATTGACCCTTTAATCATGAATTATTGCTATGTTCTAATAATATTTAGAGGTTCTTATGGCCTTATTGATATGAATGCAGGTACTCTTGGTCAAAAGTAGAAAACAAGAAATTGGACCCAAAAGAGCTCAAAAAAAATTGATCAAGAGAGATGAAGATTTTTCCGAGAGGTGCGACCGCCGTGTGACATGCACAATGCTTGGTGAAGTCCTCACCTCCCTCTACATGATGATCAATGAAAGAAGAAAAATCTGTCAAGGGGTGCAGTCAGCGTGCGACACGCACAATGCCTGGTGCAGTCCGCACCCTACTTTGCACAACACTCAAAGTTTGACTGGAGTCACTGGTCTGCTGGGATAGAGCTGTGCGACATGCACAATAAGACGTGCGAAATGCATGTCACGACGCACAGCTGCCGAGGGGCATTTTTTTCCACTTTTATATGATGAATTGGGAATCTTCTAAAACCCAATTTCGGCATAGTTTTTTTTATAGTTTTTGAATAGTTTTTGAGTATTGAACATATTTTATCTCCCAAGAAAAGACAAAGGGTTTCACTCCATTATCGGCATCTTGAACCTTGGATTCACTATTATTATACTATTGAGCTTGGATATTGGTTATTAGCTCCATTAATGAAAGGGAAATTGAACTACCCAATTGGTATCTTCTCTATTTCCTTTAGCATGAGTGGCTAGTCTCCTTGTATAGGGGTGTGTTGATGATGGGTATTTGAAATTGGGTATGTGTCTTGCTTATTTGTATTTATAATTGCTAAATTGATATGGGTCTAGTGAATTCTCCATGTTTTAACTCTAAAATTAATGGTTGCAAACATTGATTGAAATTACTTGAATGTGTTCTTACTTGAGAAAGAGGTTCATAATTTCAGATGAGAAATCACTAGTGGGTACTTGGAATTTTCATTTAGATTGAGGCTATAAATAGCTCAATTTGCTAGAAAACACCCATTTAAGAGTCTAAGCTAGAAATAGTGTGACTTTTCCAAGCTAAAATTGGTTGGTTATTGTTGAAACCACGGTGCTTGAACAAAGATCATCAGAAAAATGATTGTTGGATTGAAAGTTTGACATTCATAATTAAGACCAATACTATCCATGTCGTTTAACAAGAATTTGCATAATTAAGTGAGTACCTTAACCCATGCTTGAATTCCATCGGATCACATCCCTAGTCGTCCTCTCTCTTGATACAATCTCGTATTTACTTTATTGATTTGCTTGAATTGTGAATTGTGACAGATTTCTCGATTCCCTAATTTCCCCCTTTATTACTTTTATTGTTGAACAAGGGTGATATCCATAATTGCAGTAACTATAGGGGTATCAAGTTGTTAAGTCACACTATAAAGGTGTGGGAGAGGATGGTGTAGTTGAGGTTGAGGAGGATTGTGGATATTTCTGAGAATCAGTTTGGATTCATGCTAGGACACTCGACTACAGAAGCTATTCATCTGGTGAGGAGACTGGTGGAATAGTATAAGGAGCGGAAGAAGGATTTGCACATGGTGTTCATCGATCTAGAGAATGCCTAAGATAAAGTCCCCAGGGAGGTTCTATGGAGGTTCTTAGAGGCTAGAGGTGTCCCTGTTGTATACACTAGGTCGATTAAGAACATGTACGATGGAGTCAAGACTCGAGTAAAAATAGTGGGAGGAGACTCAGAGCACTTCCCTATATTGATGGGGCTGCACCAGGGATCGACCGTTAGCCCATATTTATTCGCCTTGGTGATGGATGTTTTGACACTGTAGATTCAGGGGGATGTGCCATGGTGTATGTTTTTTGCGAATGATGTTGTTTTGATTGACGAGACCCACAGAGGAGTTAATGCTAAGTTGGAGGTTTGGAGGCAGACCCTAAAGTCTAAGGGGTTTAGGTTGAGCAGAACCAAGATGGAGTACTTGGAGTGCAAGTTCAATGAGTTGGATAGGAGAGGGACATGTTAGTGAAGCTCGATGCTCAGGTCCTATAAAAGAAAGATAGTTTCAAGTATCTTGGGTCTATGATACAGGGAAATGGGGAGACCATCGAGGATGTCACACACCGTATTGGTGCTGGGTGGATAAAATGGAGGCTCACTTTCGGAGTCTGTGTGACAAGAAGGTGCCTCCTAAACTTAAAGGTAAGTTCTACAGAGTGACGGTTATACCAGCTATGTTGTATGGGGTGGAGTGTTGGCCAGTCAAGAACTCTCACATCCAAAAGATGAAGGTGGCGCAGATGAGGATGCTGCAGTGGATGTGTGGGTTTATTAGGAGTGATAGGATTAGGAATGAGATTATTCGAGACAAGGTGGGAGTGAATTCAGTGGATTTCAAGATGCGAGCAGCAAGATTGAGATGGTTTGGGCATGTAAGGAGGAGGTGCCCGGATGCCCCAGTGTGGAGATGTGAGAAGTTGGCTACAGATGGTTTCAGGTGTTGTAGGGGTAGACCGAAGAAGTATTGGAGGAAGGTAATTAGACGTGACATGGATCAATTACAGCTTACTGAGGACATGACCCTAGATAGGAAGGTGTGGAGGAAGAGTATTAGGGTAGATGGGTAGTAGGAGTGTTTGGTTTTGTGGTCCGGGTTAGTAGTCGTAGGGCTATGCTGGTACTGTCTTGTTCTTGGTTTTTTGGCATGCTTGTTGTGTTGGGTTGGTAGACTGTAGTTTTATTTTGTGATAGTCGTGTTTATGTTATTATCTATTGCTTTGGGGCTATCTATTGTTTCTTGTTCTTGTTCTTATTCTTATACTATGATGGTTTATAAACTATTTTTGCTTTGAACCGGGGGTCTATCGGAAACAGCCTCTCTACCTCGCCCCTGAGGTAGTGGTACGGATTGCGTACACTCTACCCCCCTGGACGCCACTGTGAGGAAATATACTGGGTATGTTGTTGTTGTATTACTTTTATTATCGTTTGAACATTTACTCTATTTGTGATTGATATACGACAATTTTATAGGCGACTCTACCATTATCTATGGGATCGACCCCGACTTCCATTGGGAATTATAATTTTTTTTTGCTTAATGATCGCCTTCACCTCCGTATGAAGAGTGTTACTTGAGTATTATAAAAAATGGCACCATTGCCGAGGAATTAGTTTTGAGTAGCTTTTTTGATTGATGTTTGAAATCACTTTGTGAGTTATTGTTCGCTTTTTACTTTGTTTATTGAGCAGGCCGCATATGAGCAAGGTGGGCGATAACAAAAGTGTTGAAGAATTCATGGACGCGGCCGCTGAGACCAAAATTTAAGGAGGAGTAGGTGTAATCTACCTATCTCCCACGATTGGGAAAGCGGTGTTCCATGTCACTAGTACCATGCTCTACCTCATACAAATGAAAGGGTTATTTGGAGGGTCTACACATGAAGATGCCAATAGGCACATCCAAAATTTCATAGAAATTTGTCAGCCCTTCATCTTCCACAACATCCCTCAAGAATCTATTCGGCTTTGCTTGTTTCCTTTCTCTCTCAGGAGAGAAGCCATGACATGGTTAGAGGAGCTTTCAAAAGGATCAATTACTACATGGAATGGTCTTTTCAAAGCATTTATGGTGAGATTCTTCCCTCCCTCAAGAATGATGTAATCGAGGGATGAAATCACTATTTTTTGTCAACTCCAAGACGAACCATTACATGAGGCATGACTGAGATTTAAAAAGAAACTCTTGTTATGCCCCAATCATGAATTTCCAAATGATGTCCTTCTCCAAAGCTTTTATAAGGTTTTGATTCAATAAACAAGTCCATAGCTAACAACCTCGAGGGGGGTACCTTCATGGATCAACAATATGGTATCGTCTTAATTTTTCTAGAAAGAATGACCAAGATGAATATTGCTTGGCACACGAGGGAGGCTGATGTTCCCACGGGTGTGACCTTATCTATTTTGACAAATGAAATGCGCTACAAAGTTGAGGAAAGAGATGAGACTATGGCAAAAATGCTAACACAAATTGATCTCTTAGCCAAGCACGTGATGGGGCCCAATAATATTAAAGGTGTGAATGCCGTGAGTACCGCAAAGCTTCAAGCTAGAGAAGAGGAGGTGTTAAACATCGTGTATGGAAAAATTTGCTACTTTTCGGTGGGTTCTCATCTCGGGTATTATTGCCTGAGGGACGAGAATTAAGTTTGGATTAAGGATAAAGAGCAAGATGGAAATTGGAGGGATCATGACAAAGAGGGTGATAAATACAATCACCACAGTTCTAATCCGTATGTGCCTCCTTTTAAGGCTGATGCTGTATTTCAGCCTTCCGTGAGCAACCCTAGGAAATAAAAAATTAAAGCTATATTGTCTCGTGTCTTGAAGAAGGTTGAATCAGTTGATAGCAGAGTAAAGGATCTTATGAGTGAAGTGTCGACCCTTCACCAAATAGTGAGCTCACACTAAGATTCTATCAAGCATCTTGAGGTGAAAATTAACCACTTGTCCACTCAAATGAATCCTCGGATGAAGGGGACACTTCCTAGTGACACGACAGTGAATTTGAAAAATGATGGCCATGTCATGGCTATTGTTACAAGGAGTGGAAAAGTGAGTGGTGTAGGGAAGAATCCTAGTGTGGAGGTTGTTGTAGAGCCGATGGTTATAAGCGAGGCTGAGATTGTGATTGGGAAGAATGATGAAGGGCCAGAAGTTGGGATGAAGCTTAGCGCACCTAATGTTCTTGTGAATAATGATGCTTGTGAAGAGGAGGAGGCTGATGCTCCTTCTCAAATGGCTATAGATATTGAGGAGGATGCTCCTAATGTTCCAAGTGTGCTGACAATACTACCTAAAGGACCTCCTTTATACCCGTAAAGATTGGCCACAAAAAAAGAGGAGAATTAATTCAAAAAGTTCACTGATATGTTTAGCAAACTTTCTATTAATATCCCTTTGGTCGAGGCCCTAATGCAAATGCTCGGGTATGCAAAATTCATAATGGAGCTTCTAAAAAAGAAGCATGTTGTTGATGTGGGCAGCGTGGAAGTCACACATAGATGTAGCGCTGTGATGACAAGCAATGTTGCTACAAAATGGAAAGACCCGGGTGCATTCACCATTCCTTGCACTATTGGGTTGTTTGTGTTCCGAAAGGCTTTGTGTGATTTAGGGGCAAGTATCAACTTGATTCCCCTAGTTATCTTCAATAAGTTAGGCTTGGGCATTCCCAAGCCTACATCTATGCAATTTCTCATGGATGATAGGTCCATCAAACATCCGATAGGGATCTTATTTGATGTATTGGTCAAGGTTGACAAACTCATCCTACCGGCCGACTTTGTGATCTTGGATTGTGAAGTGGATATTGAGGTACCCATCATATTGGGGCAACCATTATTGGCCACATGGAGAGCTTTAGTTGATGTTGAACCTGGAGAGCTCAAATTTCGAGTGGAGAGCGAGGAAGTGACCTTTAATGTATGCCAACCCACGAGACCACTGGATGAACTTCGAGTAATGTCGGTGATCAACATTAAGGGAAAGCATGTGGATGCCCATGAGGAGTGTGTGATGAATGAGGTACCTAAGCCTATGATGTTGCCACCTGGGCAACACGATAATGCTATGAGGATGTTGAAGGAGAAATTCCCTTTCTTGGGATGGGGCCAAGCCAATCTGATTGGCATGCTCTTCGACAATGATTGAAGAATGAGGCAATATCGTCGAGATGCAACGTGAAATCAAGCGCTTCTTGGGAGGAAACTCAAGTGTCTTTACTTTTTTTTTATCATTTAGTTGTTTTTGGTGTGTTTTTTAAGAATGCATTATGAAAAAAATGACCAAGTGGAAAAAAAGACAAAAAATGGACGTGCAGAAGCCCATGCAGTTTGCTCATGACATTGTGCGTGTTGCATGGGGCAACGCACCCTAAATCAGTGAACTAGAAGAAAAATTTAAAGTTGAAGGCAATGTGCTCTGGGCTGTGTATTTTGCACAAGCCCTTGTGCACATCGCACCTCTACCGCACCACCAAGCATAAAGCTGGGCAAACTTTGGGCACAAATTTAGCTGATGCGAAGCGATGTGCGAGCCGCACAATGGCTTGTGAGAATCACACGTTGCGGTCCACTAAGGTAAGTTTTAAAATTTATTTGACCTACCCATTAACCGACCTGACTCGGAGACCGACCCGATGACCTTTCTTCTTCTTTTCCTTCATTATAAAATGCCACCCTCTCATTTTCTACCATACTTCTCCTAAACCTTCTAGAATTCTCTCTCAAAATTCCCTAAAAATCCCTCAAATTCTCCCAAACTCTTCTCCTCCTCTCACCCAAGTCTTTGCTGCCACTCATCACTGCCGTTGTCGTCATCTTTCTCCGGGCAAAAAGTTGGGTCTCCATTGTTGGCCTTCAAAAGTTTTAATTTTTGCTCCATACCTTCTAATCTTCACTTGTGGTAAGTTCCCCAATGTTAAATATGTGTTTTATGTTGATTGAGAACTCATATTGTGAAGCATGCTCATTAAAATTGCCATGTTGATTTTGGGTGGGACCCAAAAATTTTGGGTGGGACCCAAAAATTTTGGGTGGGACCCAAAAATTTTGGGTCCCCAGTTTTGGATTATATTATTGATTTTACTTCGGATGAACTTGGTAGAACTTGAACTTATGATGATGGATGTTGTTTGTGGTAATTTTTAGCCTTAAAATCCATGTTTTGGGTGAAGTCTGAGTAAAACACTTGTGTTGGTTCATGATTTAGCCCTATGATACATTGGGTGATGTAGTTCTTAAGGGCAAATCATCATCTTCATGAGATTTTTGTTGGAAATTGAGGTTTGTGGCTGAAATTATTACTACCATTATGCCCATAATCTGTTAAATTGATTTTCCTATTTGGGTGTATGATATTAGTTGGGGCGCATGAAATTATTGTTGAATGAGTGAGCCTTTTGGTTTTTAATTGAAGGCTTGACGTTCCCAATGATAAACGGGGTAATGTCCTTCATAAGGAAAATCGTTGAGCCTATTCTATTATTTTGATTATGTTGATGGATTCCAGGGAAGACTGAGTACCTGATGATTTGGTTTGGTCATTGTATGCTTTGACCTATAGTTAGTTGTTGGTATTGTTGCTTGGTGCCAAGTGCCTATCACACATCTTGCTCTACGACTTACGTGTGTAACACACAAGAATATAAGGAACCAAAAAGTTCCAACTGTTTACTTGTGTGTTTTGCATGCGAACGCAGATCTTGATGTGTGAAATGCACAAAGCACCATACACTATGGATAAATAGTGCTAGTTGACTAGATTGAGGGGAGAAGTGTTGTGCGATGTGCACTTTGGCTGGTGCAAATTGCATCAGCCTTCGCACCCCATAGAAGAGACCAACATAGGTTTTTGGTAACTCATTCGATGCCACGTGTGACGTGCATAACTAGTGGTGCGTTTCGCATGTCGTCCGCACAAACCACCAGTTATGTCTTATTTTTCTTCTTCCTTGCATTCCTCTTTCTTTTCATTTGTTAACTTTTTGTAGAATTTTATTCTTTTAATTAGTTCAAACATGCAACAATATGGTGAGTATATAAGCTTGGTGCCTGCCAGTAACATCCATTTGCAGGAATATGGCTCCTAATAAGCATCATCGAAAAAGCCGTACTACAAATTAAGCTTCAACATCTGAGAATCTGGGTGTCCCTGTGCAAGAAGAGGGGCCTTTTGAATCAGAAATCCAATTTGGCCTCGAAGGAATGGAGGCCTACAATCTTAAGTTTTGGTCAAAGCAACCATTCTTGGAAGAGAAAGGGTTTGATGTGGAAGCCTTTGAAGCTGATTTCCCAAACACCCCCAAACAGTTTCGCATAAGGATCTGGGACCACTTCACCAAACCTCCTGGCCCATATTTCCCTGAGTTGGTGTAGGAGTTCTATGCCTCATATCAGGATAGGCAAGACATTTTAAAGCATAAGGGCCCAACAAGCAGGCTCTTGTGCCTTGATTCCATTTGGGTGAGGGGCAAGGAAATTGATATTACTCCGGCAGCCATCCATTTTTCTATATGGCATGATGAACCAATTACAGTGTCAAGATACTTGGAACGTGTGTCTACAAAAGTGGATCAATACGAGTGGGTTGTGGGTATCATCGCTGAAGGAATTCCTCTTTGGTCCATCTCAAAAAGACCCATCTATCAATCAGATCTCAAGTTTAAAGCTCATATGTGGTTAGACTTTGTATGTGCATGACTCATCCAAACTGGTCACAAAACTAAGGTGATTATAGAGGTGGCTATTCTCATTGCTTATATCATGTCTAGCCTCTTGTTACATGAAGGGGAGATTATTGTTGAACAACTCAAGCGGAGAGCTAAACACGAGACCACCTCCATGGCTTTTCCTGTTCTCATTAGTCTTTTATGTTTCTAAGAAAACTGCCATCGGTTTCGTTCATTGGATAAAATTAGCCAAGCTACTGGAATGGTTCACTTGGACATAAGGAGAGATAAAGCTGTCCCGTATGTCAAGAAAAAATACCTTGCTTAAACTCCAAGTGCCATAGAAGGCAATACAGATGCTGAGAATTTTGCTCATGATCATATGGACTTCCCATCCCCATCTCAGGAAGCATCAAACACCACCCATATAGCTCCCCAAACCACATCTAATTCAGGTAATTTCCTTAAACTTTCTCACCTTGTGCGCCATAATGAGGAGCACCTGCACAAGGTGGATAGGGACTTTCCAAGCTTGGTTCAATCTTCCATCAAATCAGCCTTGAAGCTGGCAATGTCGAGTGTGAGCAAGCTTCTTTCTAGGATGGATACCATAGAAGTAGACATTCATGAGCTTAGGAAAGTGATACCATATATTGAGCCAAAGATATCTAATTGGGATCTTAATTTACCGGACCAAAATTTAAATTCACCTCCGAGGGCTGATAGTTAACCCGGTGATTGGTGTATGGGCTGGGATTCGAATGAAGAAGAGGGCACATCTAAGATCCGAAGAGGGATCCCGATACCACAACACCACCTACCCAGTTCTACCCAGATTACCATGACTCTGATTTACCAGAATGTAGGCGTAAGCCTAAGCCTTGCTGGGCTGCTCCTCCTCCTTCGTACCACGAATTGATGACTGCACAGGATAAGTGAGAGATTGTGGAACCATATGGCCTTCTTCAAGTGCATTGGGATTCATCAATTCCATTAGTGGAAGGGTTTTAGATAGACCCAAAGCATGCCTACATCCCATCACCGACATCACTGCCATTTCGGTCTCCTAGGCCACCTAAGCGATTTTACTTAAAGAGGCCTCATCATAACCATTAGTATCACTAGGGAGTTTTTAAACTCATTCTTTGTTGTATAACTTTGTTTGTGCATCGAGGGCTATGCTTACTTTAAGTTTGGAGGGTCTATAATTATTAATCACTCACCTTGTGCTTGATACTTTGCCCTTGTTGGGCATTTTGGTGTTTATTATGATGCTTTAATGGTGCCCTCGCCGGGCTTGATGTTTATAAATTTTGATTGTATTGCCAGGTTAGTCCTATACGATCCCATTATTTCACTACCCGTGCCTTGCAAATGCACTAGTGCCTACGCTAAGGCCTATTTTCAAATGATTCATGAGCGCTTAAATTAGTAATCGCCTTGTTAATAGTAGATTAGCAATAAACTCCAAGGGTTTTCTTAATACCGCAGTTCTTTCCAAAGGAGAAAAATGTTTTCTTTTATTTTTCTTTTATTTCCTTTTGTGTCGAACCGGATTGGTATTTCCCTATGTTAGATTGAGAGGCGACTTTCTTAAGGGAAAATGCCAACTTTTAGTTTTAGATTGAGTATATTCTTTGCTTGTCTCAAAATGGACCCACTAAAAATTTTTCTTGGCAAAAAGTTTTTGAAAATTGAAGGGAAGAAGAGGGAAAATGAATTTTGAGGAAAGCATTCTCTTGTCATGACTTGTACACTCTCGCTTTGGCTTGATCAATTCACAAATGAGTGTATAATAAACTCGAAATAGCTTGTCAAAAGTCATTTGTACCAATTGATTTTGAGACTAATGTGGAAATTCTTGTGATATGATGCCTTGTGTTTTGAGGCTATCCTTTAACTCTTGTGCATGTGTGTCGTCTAAAACTTGCCCCGAATGTGATTCAAGGCGAAATCCTAGATGTGATCGAGCTTGGAAGATGGTATTAGGCCCCTTTTAAATAGCCACTTCACCCAAATGACTTCCCTAGACATTGATCATAGTGAACCCTTTTGAGCTTTTGACCTTTCCTTGGCACCTTGTTAACACCTTAACCCTTTTTTGGAACTTGTATTCTTACACCCATCCTCCCTGGTGGCTCAAAAGTTAAACATAGGCTAAAAACCTAAGTTTGGAGGGGGGGGGGGGAATTGAAATGATAACATAGGCAAATGACTAAGTTTGGGGGTGTATGTACTTAATGTGGAGAAGAAAAGGAATGTACTTCAAGTGTAAGGTAGAACCTTATGTTGGATTGAAAAGTGCTCCAAAAGACCAAATGCATTGAGCAAAATAATTTGAAAAAGAATTGGTGCGATCAAGTGAAGGTGATACAAGAAGGTTGAAGGATCAAGATTGAAGGGAAAATGTTGGGTTGTGTGAGGGAGAAATAAGGTGAAGTCAAAGTTCGAAAATGAGAGTGGTGTTTGAAATGATAACAAAGAGCGTTAGGGAGGTTTAGTCACTTGAGCCACATGCAATCCTTACCCTAGCCCTAGCCAACATCGTAATCCATAAGTCCTTAGTGATTCCGAGCATGGTAATTCTACATTAGTGGTGAATTACATGAAGGGAAATCCTATGGTTCGACACGTGTACACTTGAACTTCCTTGAGAGAGTGAGAGTCCTTTTGGTTCTCTTATAATCCCTTATATTGTGAATTGTATGATTGTGAGTGAGATTCTCTCTTGTGGTGAGTGGCGTCATGTACTCGAATTGAAACATGAACTCTCTATTTCAATTGAGAGGAATGAATGAGATAAGTTGGGTGGCGAATCTCGAGGCAAATCTTAATGGTCCATGCTAATAAGTTGAGAAGCTTAATCTTGTTTTGAATGGAAAATTCCCCTATTTTTTTGAGTGAGAAATAAAATCCTTTTGATGAATGTTTTGAAATGATCAATTGCCTTGAGAATGTGGTGGTCCAAATTGAGATAAGCATTGTAGTTGAGTCTTTTGTTTGAGTCTTTTTGTTTGTTATTTTTCTTAGTTTTTAGAATAGATTAATCTTTTGTGCCTTGATTGAGTTTTAGAGCATAATTCATTCCTTACCTTATGAGTATCTTTCTTGAGGATAAGCAATAGTTTAAGTTTGGGAGTTTAATAAGTTGGTAATCAACCAACTTATTGATCCTTTAATCATGAATTATTGCTATATTTTGATAAGATTTAGAGGTTCTTATGGCCTTTATTGATATTAATGCAGGTACTCTTGGTCAAAAGTAGACAACAAGGAATTGGACCCAAAAGAGCTCAAAATGAGTTAAAGTGTGAAGTTGATCAAGAGAGATAAACATTTTACCGAGAGGTGTGACCGCTGTGCGACACACACAATGCTTGGTGCGATCCGCACCTTCCTCCGCATGGTGATTAATGAAAGAAAAAAAATCTGTTAAAGGGTGCGGTTGCCGTACGACATGCATAATGCCTGGTGTGGTCCACACCCTACTTTACACAACACTCAAAGTTCAGCTGGAGTCCCTGGTCTGCTGGGACAGAGCTGTGCGATGCACACAATAAGAGGTGCGAAACGCACACCGTGACATACAACTCTCGAAGGGCATTTTTTTCCACTTTTGTGTGATGAATTGGGAACCTTCTCAAACCCAATTTAGGCATAGTTTTTCATAGTTTTTGAATAGTTTTTGAGTATTGAACAAGTTTTCTCTCCCAAGGAAAGATAGAGGGTTTCACTCTATTCTCTCCATTTTTAACCTTGGATTCACCATTATTGTACTATTGAGCTTGGATATTGGTTATTAGCTCCATTAAAAAAAGAGAAATTGAAGTACCCAGTTGGTATCTTTTCTATTTCCTTTAGCATGAGTGACTAGTCTCCTCGTCTAGGGGTGTGTTGATGATGTGTATTTGAAATTGGGTATGTGTCTTGCTTAATTGTGTTTATAATTGCTAAATTGATATGGGTTTAGTGAATTCTCCATGTTTTAACTCTAAAATTAATGGTTGCAAACATTGATTGAAATTACTTGATTATGTTCTTGCTTGAGAAAAAGGTTCATAATTTCATATGAGAAATCACTAGTGGGTACTTGAAATTTTCATTTAGATTGAGGCTATAAATAGCTCAATTTGCTAGAAAACACCCATTTAAGAGTCTAAGCTAGAAATAGTGTGACTTTCCCAAGCTAAAATTGGTTGGTTATTGTTGAAACCATGGTGCTTGAACAAAGATCATCAGAAAAATGATTGTTGGATTGAAAGATTGACATTCATAATTAAGACCAATGTTATCCATGTCGTTTAACAAGAATTTACATAATTAAGAGAATACCTTAACCCATGCTTGAATCCCATCGAATCACATCCCTAGTCGTCCTCTCTCTTGATACAATCCCATATTTACTTTATTGCTTTGCTTGAATTGCGAATTATGATAGATTTTCCAATTCCCTGATTTTTCTCTTTTTACTTTTGTTGTTGTTTAAACATTAACTCTATTGGTGATTGATATACGATAATCTTATAGGCGACTCTTATATTCTTTGTGGGTTCGACCCTGAATCTCATCGACTATTATAAATTTGATTTTGCTTAACGATCGCCTTCACATATATATGGAGAATGTTACTTGAGCTTTATCAGCTAATAATGGTATATTGAAGAAAATTATATTGAAGAGCCCCCAACAATGTTGTGATATAGGTAAGGATCAGGAATGAGATTGCCATCATGGATACGGTGAGACCATGGGTAGCTGAAGTGGAGATAGGTTTGGCTTCGGAGATTTTGGTACAAAGAAGAACATCTCGAAGGTATTTTTGTCGAGTGAGCAAAATGATATCTTTATTTCTGGTAGCTTCAGTGCCATGAAAAAAATGAAGTAGTTCAAGGTCCTTCAAGGAAAAGATAGCATGACGTATTCCAGTAAATTGGTTAATTAACTGAGGATTGCTACGTGTGACAAAAAGATCATCAACGTACACAAGGATATAGGTGATATCATTAGGTGATCACTAAATGAATAGAAATCAATCAAATAAGCATGATTTAAAATTATGATAGATGATAAAAATTTATCTTGGTAAATCATGCTCGAGGAGCGTGTTTAAGGCCATAAAGAGCCTTTTTAGGAGACATACATGATTGGGATATTAGGGATTAACACAATTCTTTGGTTACTCCATAAAAACTTGTTAAACTCATCATTTACGAAAATATTATTGATATCAAGCTAATGCAAAGGTCATCCTTTTGTGAGGAAAATGGAGAGAAGTAACCTAATAGTGGTTGGCTTGATGACAAGATTAAAGGTATCTAGATAGTTATATAAATTTTGAATTGAGAGTGGTTAATTAGTTTTAAAAGATAAAAAATTAAAAATAATTAAATATCTATCTATCTATCTATATATATGTATATATATATACATATATATATATATTGGAATTACCCTATTCTATTTTAAATTAGAAAATTACCGACACGTAATATAACTCCATTACTCTTCACTTTCACGTCTATGAAATCGTTCTAAACAATGGTTAAAGGGTTTCCTTTTATTAGACATGTTACATTTCCTTCTTACATGCCCTATACTTTACTTTCTCTATTCCTTTTTGAACTGATTCTCACTGAAGATTGAGGAAAATAGATAGTTGCAAGGAAGAGGTGGTAAGGTAAAAAAAGGACGAGAAAGTGATGGGAGAAGGAGTGAGGGAGAAAGAGTGAAGTACAACAGGGGTGTGGGCTCCTATACAACTAAGGGTTAGGGTTAAGGAGAAGAGAAAAGTAAGAGAGATGAAGGGTGGAAAAATCAATCGGAAATGAGCGTTTAGATTTTGGGTCAGGGGTTAAAGGGGAGAAAATGACCTGGGTTGTTGATGTAAAAATTTGCTTTAGATGATGAAATTAGGGACTAGGGAGAACTTATCCCGATGATATATGATTGACGACCGTCTTGAGATAACTTAGTCATTAGGTAGTAAGTAGGAGA
Organism: Jaltomata sinuosa; assembly: GCA_003996215.1. Taxonomy (NCBI): domain Eukaryota; kingdom Viridiplantae; phylum Streptophyta; class Magnoliopsida; order Solanales; family Solanaceae; genus Jaltomata; species Jaltomata sinuosa. Next base: position 53,407 of record QJPP01003958.1, on the reverse strand, counting down.
CCATGGCTCTTAGAGCCATTTGAATATTAGGTGCTTGGGTTATTCTCATAGAAGCATCAAGAGTATCATGCAAATAGGAACCAATATAATTTTTTTTGGGACATTACTTGACCAGTGCAAAAACACAATATAAATTACGTGCTTCACTAGTCAAAGATAGTATAGTTTAAGATCGTCTCCACAGGGATTGGTTTTCGTAATATTTCAATATAATATTTTTCGGTATTATCTAGGAAAACAAATCTTGAATATTATGTGGTTAAGACCACAAATTGGTGGAGATAAAGTAATTCAATAAAAGGTATCCCAATAATGCATTGAACATGGTTCAAGTGTTAATTATCAGTAAGGAGATTAGGACGATAGACAATATAATGGCACGATTGCAATCCTATGGTTATACTCTTGTTCAATGCTTACAAATATGTATTTCTGCTTGCAAAGTTTAGAAAATTTATTACAGTTTCTACCAATAAGTATAACTCTTTTTATGAATATCTTGTACTTTCGAATAGATAAAGTAATGATAATAGAGTAAAAACATGTGATAGAGGACCAAAAGAAAAGTTTGAACAAAGGTTCTTGCAAATGGTTTTTAACTTCGATTCTTAATGACAATCATTAAGCTCTTTCAATTATTTAGTGCAACAATCAATTAAGAATTAAACCATATGTTGATAAGATAATTATCGAGACACTTTTCTTTTGGTTAAGATGTAAAAATAACTAACTTAGCAATTCTAATATAAATATTCATCAATGATTCTATGCAACCGAACAAGAGCATAAATCAAGGTTAACTATCAATCACCATGTTCTCTTTGCCCTATTAAGAAATTAATCCATAATGGGAAAAAAGTTTAAAAAAACAAGAAGAAAGCTAGAAGAATTACAAATAAACTCCTAATACCAACTTTCATTTCGGAATAGAGTAGTGTACCCCTTCTCTTTCTTTGTTCTTGATTCTCTTGAATTTTTCCCTCTCAAGATCGAGGATACCCTAATTTAGATGAGTTGAAGCTTATATAGTATGAGGTTATTTTCCATAAAATTTCAGAATTGACAGCAATTAAACTTGTTCCATCAACCCCATGCATGGTCATGTAGAAAATGCTCCAAACGTACAATGACTGCGCAATAGCTTCAGCTGCTTCCACTTCTTGCTGCCACTGTGCGTACTTATGTTGCCTCCCACATCATACTCAAGTGTACACAATCTTCAAATTAATAAAGTGACTCAGAGAAATGGATGTCGAACCCATATGTATTTACAATTAACTATTTACTATATTAAACTAGTTCTAATTATTTACTCAAGCTTTAATTCTAAAAGTATGGTTAATTGTTTATTAAAATACTTATTCTACTAAAGCAAGAAAGTAATTAGGAATAAATATTATGGAGGTTGTTCACATAGAAGTTTAGACCTAGGGTTATGGTGCTTGCGTAATTTCGTCGTATCTTTATATAGTTGATAAGAGTAATTAAAATATCTACCAATTAATGAGTCATAAGGTTTAATAGTATGATTATGGGCTCTTGTAACACTAACCATCTACCTAAATTAGCCTTCTAACTACATCGTTGAGTAGGGATAGTCAAACTAATTCGAATGGAAATAAGCTTCCACGTTGTATTTGACAAAAGTAGAGAGATCTAGGTACATATTCGTCATAGCCACTAATCCATTCACAGATGAACCCTTCGCCCCTTAACTGATAATTCTCAACACACTCTCCCATAGGAGGTGATAGCGATCATCAAAGAAAAATAAAATTTATATTTCTGATGGAAGTCGAGGTCGATCCCACAAAAAAATATTATGATGAGTAGACAAGAGATTATCGTATATCAATCAAGAAGAGAGTAATTGTTCAAATAACATAAAAAGTAAATTAGAGGAAAAATAGGGAATTTGGAATCTTTCACAATCGCAATTTGAACAAGAAAGTAAAATAAGCAACGAGTTTGTAATCAAATGAGAGGATGACTAGGAGTATGTTTCCAATGGGATTCAAACGTGGGTTAGGGTGCTTGTTCAATTATGCAAATTCTTGATAAACGACATGTGTAGCATTTGTTATAGTTATGTTTGTCAATCTCTCGATCTTCTAAACATATTTCCCATGGTCTTTATTCAAGCACCATGGGTTCAACACAAAAACAATCAATTCAAGCTTGGAGAAGTCATACTATTTCTAGCTTAGACTCTTAAATTGGTGTTTTTCAGCGATTAAGCTATTTCTAGTGTCACGCCCCGAGGCTACCCCCTAGACGTAACATGGAACTCGGGACCATAAGTGTCCCAATTTAACCCTTGGTCATAGCATAACATAGGCATACACGAGAAATCATAGCGGAAGCATAAATAGAAAGCTAGGCAACCCAATCCATAAATGATAAAGTCAATAATAAACATAATCCAAAAGGGAGACTCAAATACTGTCGATGTATGAAAAGCCTCTACATGACATAAGGAGTTGTTAGGAAAAGACCCTAGCTAATTCAAAGTACAAAAATAAACAGCCATACAGAATACCAAGATCATAACTAGCTCTCGAATAATGAGGACTCACCAAGATTGACTAGAATGGCCTGCGGTCTCTAGCCACATCCCTGAGGGAGGGAACCCAAGTCTGTATCATCAATAGGATACAACGCAAATATGCGTCAATACTATAGGATGTACCGAGTATGTGATATATGCATGTGATATGATGAAATATACTTGGAAGCATGCTTAAAACTGAGATCATGCATAATTTGTGATAAAACATGCTTAAAATATCCTTGAAGCTGAAATCATATGATAATAGTAAAATCTGTAATGTAATGACTCAATGCAATATCATAAGCTGAAAACATAATCAAATCATAAGTCATAAGTAGTAAGTCTGAAATCTAAAAGCAAAGAGTCAATACAATCTTTTCATGAAAACTAGCTTCTGTGGAAGGTTCTTTTAACCGATATAGACCATGTGAGCTACATGGAATCCGATGTATCCACCCCATCAAGAGGACCCAATATACTTTGCCAGGGTATAAAGGCATGACTATGGCGTGATCACTAAATCTGAGGCCCAACTGAGGGGACTTAAAACCTACGGGGGCACGTAGTTAAGAGACTAAGGGTACTCTCACCCTATCAAGCTCGGTGCTAAATACTAATCCCAAAATATATACATATAGATCATAATACTTGTGACATATCTGATATCAAAACTGTTCATAACTTAGGTAGACATATCTAGATGCCAAACCTTTCCTAAAACATAGGGACATATCTAATGTCTAAAACTGTTGGAAAAGCACAAGGACATATATGATGTCATGCAATTCACAAGTCATGAGTCTTAAAGCTTTGCAAAACCATAATTCAAAATATACTTCCTTCTAATATCATAGCTTAAAGAATTAGGCATGCAATTTCATAAAAATAGAGGTCATGTTATCTAAACATACCAATTTTGCTTGAAGACATGCAATTCAAAGAAATCATGCTAAAATTGATCATCAACATATGGGCTTTTGAAATCAACTAAGGAACTTTAATTAAATCATAGATAGGTAATGAGAAACCATGAACTTATGCTTTAAAACTGAACCCATATGTTTTCCCCAATTTGGATAAGAACCCAAGTTTCATAAATTGGATAAGGATTAGCCTTAAAATCATGAATAGCAAACCACTTATAAAAACCCATATAAAATCATGCAATTTAGAGTCAAAATCCATAGAAGAATCATGAGGAAACAACTTGTAAAGAAACCCATGAGAATTGGTTAAGAATCCTAATTTGAAAATTCATAAAATCAATTTAGGAAGTTGGGGTTTTGGGCACAAGGGTGAAGGGAACCCATGTTGAATACCCACATACCTGAATTGAGCTTTCCTAACTTGGGACGTGAGGATGGAGACTTGAAGATGGAATCCTTAGCTTGAAGCTTGGAGAATGGAGACCCCTTTCTTCTCTTGGAACTTGATTGAGAGGATGTAAGAGAACTTAGGCTAAGTGGGAATAAAATCCCTTCTAATTTGCCCAAAATGACTTAACTTAGGAGTTAAAAGAGTGGGAAATTACCAAAATACCCCTGAGAATAAAATTTAAAAACTTCAGAAAATTTCATCAAAGGCTTCCACGGACACAAATCATGGCCCGTGGAATAGATCACGGTTCGTGGAAAGGGTTTGTGGTTCCTGGGCGAAGTTTCTAGCCTCTGGACTGATTTCCACGAGTTTGTTTCACGACCCATGGAAACTTTCACGACCCGTGGAATCTTCTCGTGGTTTTCAGGTAAAAAACTGATTTCCACGAGTTGGTTTCACGACCCGTGGAAACTTCCACGACCCGTGGAACCTTCTCGTGGTTGCTGTCTGTCATTTTGACAGACAAACACTCTCTAGTAAAACACTGATAATTTTTTACTCCAGACCCAAATTAATATGCAGTTGGTGGGTTTGTAAAGAAGATTCAAAAAACTTTAATTTGGTGGGTACTAGGCCACCTAACTCTTTATATTCTAGGAGTTATGATCATTTGAAGTTGACCCTTGAAAAATCTTACACTAAAACTCAATCGGTAAGGAAGCTTTCAACTCAACTATGATCTAGAGGTTATTTATGACCCTTATTCATATGTAATACACCTTCAAAACTTAAGAATAGGTCTTAGTACTTAGATACATAGAAATTTTTTCTAGTTCGGGTCTAACAACACATGAAGAACGGTTCAGATTTGGCTTAGGATTTCTGGGGTGTTACATGTAGCCTCAATCTAGGTGGAAATCCTAAGTACCCACTATTAAATTCTCATCCGAAATCATAAACTTCTCTTTCAAGAAAGAACACAACCAAGTAAGTTTAACCAATGTTTGCAACCATTAATTTTAGAGTTAAAACATAGAGAATTCAATAGACCCATATCATTTCAGCAATTATAAACACAATTAAACAAGACCCACATCTAAATTCAAATACCTATCATACACCTACCCCTAGAAAAGGAAATTAGCCACTCATACTAAGAAAATATGAGATTATACCAATTGGGTAATTCAAATTTGCATTCATAATTATGCCAATATCCAATATCCAAGCTCAATTTGTACAATAATGGTGGAATCTCAAGGTAGAAGATGAGAAATATCAAGTACCCTCACTATCTTCCTTGTGAAACTCTCTCTAAGGAAAACTATTCAAAATTGTGTAAAAACTATTAGGTACAATGCCCAATTTGGGTTTTAAAGCTTCCAAAAACATCACATGAAAATGGACAAAATGCCTCTCGGGCGTGGTGCTATGCAACGTGCGGTTGCACCATGCACTGTGCACATCGCATGCCTTCACTCCAGCCGCCCAGTGACTTCAGTTGTTTTCAGGCATCATGCAAAGGGAGGTGTGGTCTGTACCAACAGTTGTGTGTGTCGCACAGTGGCCACACCTCTTGAAAGATTCTTCTTCTCTTTTGATCACCTTCACACTTCAACTCTTTTTGAGTTCTTTTGGGTCCATATCCTTGTTTTCTACTTGTGACCACGAGTACCTGCATTTGCATCAATAAAGGAAATAAGTATCTATAAATCTTATTAAAACATAGCAATAATTCATGAATAAAGCCTCAATAAGTTGGCAGATTACCAACTTATCAAACCCCCAAACTTGAACTATTGCTTGTCCTCAAGCAAGATACTCATAAAGTAAGGAATGAATTATGTTCTAAAACACATGGGTTGCACACAAGATTACTCTAACTCTAAAAACTAAGATAAATAACAAACAAAAAGACTCAACTAAAATGCTCATCTCAATTCGGACCACCACATTCTCAAGGCAATCAATCATTTCAACCTCTTCAAAAGGACTTCATTTCTTATTCAAAAATAAGGGAAATTGCCATTCGAAACAAGATCAAGCTTCTCAAGTCATTGACATGGACCATTAAGGTTTGCCTCGAGATTTTACATACAACTTGTCTTATTCATTCCTCTCAATTGAAATAGAGACTTCATCATTCTTTTCAAGTGTGCGATGCCACTCACCACAAGAGAGATCCCACTCACAATTATGCAATTCACAAGACAAAGAGATTATACGAGAACTAAAAGACTCTCACTCTCTCAATTAAGTTCAAATGTTCATATATCGAACCATAGGCTTGCCCTTTATATCGAACCATAGCACCAATTTCTTTCTTTCTTTCATTTTGCTCATTTCATTAAGAAATTTTGAGCAATTTTTGATTCAAGCATAAGGTGCTAACTTGCACTAAAGCATAACTCCTTTTTTTTCTCCATTTTAGTACATATACCCCCAAACTTAGGCATTTGCCTATAATATCATTTCAATTCCCCCCCAAACTTAGGCTTTTAGCCTATATTTCACTTTCAAGCTATTAGGGAGGACGGGTGTAAAAACTTAGGTTCCAAAAAGGGTCAAGGTGTAGGGTGCCAAAGAAGAGTCACAATCTCAAAAAAAGTTCACTAGGATCAATGTAAAGGGAAGTCAATTTGGGTGAAGTGGCTATTGAAAAAGGGCCTAAGGTCATTTTTCAAGCTTGATTTCCTCTAGTATTTTGCCTTGAATCACATTCGGGGAGAGTTCTAGACAACATATGCACACAAGAACTAGGTATATCCTTACCACACAAGGCATCACAACACAAGAATTATCACAATAAGTCTCAAAATTAATTGGAACAAATGATTATCCACAAACTATTCTGAGTTCTTTACACACTCGTTTGTGAATCGATTAAGCCAAACGGGAGTATGCAAATCATGAAAAGAGAATGCTTTACTCAAAATTATTTTCCCATTTTCCGTCAATTTTCAAAAACTTCTTGCCAAGAAATTTTTTTGGTTGGCCCATTTCGAAACAAGAAAATCACGGACTCAAATTTAAACTAAAACTTGGTATTTTCCCTTAAGAAAGTCACCTCTCAATCTATCATAGGAAAACATCAACCCGGTTTGACACAAAGAATAAAAAATCAAAAATAAAAGAAAATTAACAAATGAAACAAATTTGCTCCTTGGGAAAGAACCGTGTTATGAAGAAAACCCCTGGAGTTTATTAACTAATCTACTATTAACAAGGCGACTAAGAATTTAAGCGCTTATGAATTGTTTGAAAATAAGCCTTGGCGAAGGCACTAAGTGCGTAAGCACATGTAGTGAAATAATGGAATCGTGTAGAACCAACCTGGTGATATCACAAAATCTTTAAAACAAGCATCAAGCCCGACAAGGGCACAATTAAGCACTAATCAACAAAACTAAATAAAGAAAAGGCTTGACAAAAGCAATATCTAGCAGGAAGATAAAAATGTCAAGGCCCGACAAGGGAAATAAAATATCTCAAAACTCAACACGGGCAACCAAACAACATAATCAACTAAATACCACCTCCCTCATAAAAAGAAGAATTGCCCTCAATGCTTTAAGCTCAAGTAAGTAAGGAAGGGGTGCAATAACTCCCTGGAGGACTACTCCTCATCATCTGCCTGCTCTGCTGCCTCTACACTGGAACCTGCACCACCCTTTTGGGAGTGCAAAGTGAGCATGGAATCTTTAAGCACCCGCTGAAACTCTGGGTTCTGATCATCAACCAACTCGATATCATCATCCTCGTAGGCTATGAAAAAGTCATCCATAGGACCACGAGTATGACGGGTCTGAGTCATAGCCTTATTCAAGGCACTCAAGTCTGGATCATCAATTGGGGCCTTCCTTTTTAGCTTATCAAAATCCTTTCGGATATCCTTCACAGCCCCCTCAATGATATCTATCCTCTGGCATATCTTGCTCACGCTACCCACCACTCCCTTCATGGTTTTCTTGACAACTTTCTCAATCAAACTGGGCAGTTTGTTAGCTAAGTCGGTTAACTGTCTATCATTGGTTATAGGTCAGGTTAACCATCTTGTGGATCCCCTCTTTGGTTAAGCTTGATGAAGAAGGAGGGGGTACCTGAGGTGTAACAGCTGCAGGATTTCTTGACACTGCAGGATTGGGTGCTTCTGAACCTGATCTAGAAGGAGAGGAAGCAGTGCGCTCAACATCTGAATCTCCAACCTTAATATCCTCAAGGGGATGCATTCTGTGCCTCTTGAACCTAGGAGCATCCAATTCAATTTTCTTGTTGAGATCCAATATACCAGTAGCAGGGGTGGGCTTGTCACAACTGTATTAGGGAATTCCAGCCTTTGCACAAAGCTTTCTAATGAGCATATGGTAGGGGAATGAGTCACCACCCTTACGTTCTTTCCTTCTTATTACCATAGCTGCAACCTCCCCAAAATTGACATGCTCCCCCATCATAATAGCAGCTACCAAAATGGAACCATCTTGGGTTACTTTTTGGTCATTTTATGAAGGCAAGAATAAGGAGTGGACAAAGTCATACCAAAGACGGGCCTCAAAGTGTAGAGTCCTACTTAAAATGTCATCCCCTATAGTGGTCCAGATGGGATTCCCAAGAGCAATAATAGGGGAAGCCCCATGAAATGGCTTCGGTTCAGCAGTCAACTTAGCCATGAGTGCAGGTGCTGGCTCAATTTGGTTGCCCCAATAAAGTGCATTTATATCAGCAAGATTGTTGTGGATTTTCTTTTCCAAAATGTTGATCAAATCCAAGCTAGGAAATTGCTCCACATTATCCTTATACCCCTTAGAATTCTACGTGGTTTGATAGGAGGTGAAAAATTCCCAAACTACCTCCTCATAGTAATCTCTGGGTACCTCCTGGAATGGGTACCACTGACGGTTGGCGAACTGCTGGGTGATGTTGGGTGGATCTTCCCCGACTACTTCTAAGTTAAAGCTCAGCTCCATGTTAAAGGTTCTTTTCTTGTCACGGTTATAGACGACCTTCATACCCTCAACCCTAAAATGAATCCTCTCCTTCTCTAAGATTTGTGCATGGGTAGGTGTTGGAGGAGCAACTTGGGTTGTTTTCTTGACCTTAGAAGTGGAAGCGGATGAGGGAGAAGCTGGTTGCCTTCATGAGCTTCACCCTATATTGCCCATGCTAGAAGTCATAGTATACACATGGAGATTGTGAGTACTCAAAGCAAAAGAAAAATCTTTTTGTATTTTTAAAATATTTAAAACAAAAGAAGTTATCTAGTTAAAAATAATTGGAATGCAATGGAAGAGAAAACCACATCAGGTAACTGTGGGCCTGTGTGATTCACATGCGTATCGCACCAACCAAAGTGTGTGTCGCACAGGCCAATAAAAGCCTGAATGTATTTTTCTTCAGGGTGTAAAGGATGGTGTGATTCACACTAGCCAATATGCGCATCGCACTGATCTTTGCCCCCTCAATCCGTGAACTGACAATATTTTTCAACAAAGTGCGAAGCCTCGTGCATTTCAAATGTAAAGATCTGCGCTTTGCATGCGAAATGCACAAGGAAACAAATGGAATTTTTCAATTCCTTGTCTTCTTGTGTGTTACATATGTGATTTGCAGAGCAATACCTATGGAATGCACTGGCAACAAGTACCACACCAATAATTTCAATAGGGCTAAACATAACATGATCAAAAGCCAAAATCATCCGGGTACTCAGACTTCTCTGAAGTCTTTCAACACATTTTCAAAATTCAAGGATGGGCTTAACAATTTTCCTTAAGAAGGACATTACCCCTTACATCATTGGGAACATCAAGCCTTCAATTAAAAATCTGGAGGAACATTCAATCAACAATAATTTTATATCCCTCACCCGAGAACATTAGCCGAATTAGCATCTTCAATGCAAATAGAACATGGGCATAATGGTAGTCATAATTTCAAACCCATTTATCATGATTCAACAAAATCTTGAGGATGATAATTTGCCCTTAAGAATGACGTCACCCAATCTATCATTTGGCCTCATAGGGCCAAATCATGCACTAACTCAAGTGGATTACTCAGACTTCACCCGAAACACAAATTCTTTAGGCTAAAAATGACCACAAACAACATGCATCATCATCACATCAATTTTTATCAAGTTAATCTTAAGCAAAATCAACAATATGCACCAAAATTGGGAACCCAATTTTTTTGGATCTCACCTAAAATCAACATAGATGATTTAATGAACATGCTTCACAATATGAGTTCCCAATCTTTATAAAAACAAGTATTTAACGTTGGGAAACTTTCTACAAGTGAAGATTAGAAGGATTAGAGCAAAAATTAGAGCTTTTGAAGTGCCAACAATGGAGACCCAAAATTTCAACCAGAGATCAACGGTGGTGACATGTGGAGTGACGGTGGAGGTGAGATTTGGGGAAAAGAGAAGAAGGTTTTGGGGGAACTTTGAGGGATTTTGGAGGTTTGAGAGGAAGTTGTGGAGGTTTGTGTGTGAATAATGGAAGAAAAAGAAGAAAGTGGCACTTTATAATGAAGGAAAAGAAGAAGAAAGGTCACCGGGTCGGTCAATGGGTAGGTCAACAAAATTTAAAAACTTACCTTGGTGCACCGCGATGTGCGATTCACACAAGACAAAGGGCGGCTCACATATTGGTTCTCACCAGCCTGTTTCCTACCCAAAATTTTCCCATCTTTCTGACTTGGGGTGCAAAGGAGGTACAACACTCACAATAGGATGTGCAAAACGCACAACCCATTGCACCTTGCCTCCAATTTCAATTTTCTTTCCCTACTCACTATTTTGAGGTGCGGTGCTCAGTTCGATATGCAAATCTGCTTGTGAAAACCACACGACAGTCCGCACGTCCCTTTTTTGCCTTGTTTTTCCACTTAGTCATTTTTCTTCTCCATGCACTCCTAAACACACCAAAAATAACAAAAGGTAATGAAAATAAAAAGTAAAAACACTTGGGTTTCCTCTCAAGAAGTTCTTGATTTTACGTCGCAGCTCGACGATAGTACCTAAATCTTCAATCATTATCCAGAAGTATGCCAATTCGATTGGCGTGACTCCACCCTAAGAAAGAGAATTGCTCCATCAACATCTTCATAGCATTGTTTTGTTGCCAAGGTAGCAACATCAAAGGCTCGGGTACTTCTTTCTTCACAAACCCATCATGGGCATCCACCAACTTGCCCTCAATATTGATCATAGACACAACTCGAAACTCATCCGGTGGTTTCATGGGTTGCAAACATTAAAGGTGACTTTTTTGCTTCCAACCCAGAACTTGAGTTCCCCGAGTTTCACATCAACCAAAGTTCTCCTGGTTGCCAATAATGGTTGCCCCAATATGATGGACACCTCAAGATCCACTCCACAATCAAAGGCAACAAAATCGGTGGGTAAGATGAACTTGTTGACTTTGATCAATACATCAAATAAAATCCCTACCAGCCATTTGATGGACCGATCGACCATGAGCAATCTCATAGTACCCAAGCCTAACTTATTGAATATAACAAAAGGCATCAAGTTGATACTTGTCCCTAGATTACATAAAGCCTTCTGAAACACAAGCACCCCGATAGTGCAAGGAATGGTAAATGCACCCAGGTCTTCCCATTTCGTAGCAATATTGCTTGTCATCACATCACTACAGCTGTGTGAAATTTGCATGGTACCCATATCAACTACCCACTTTTTCTTGAGAAGTTCCTTCATGAACTTTTCATACCCGGGCATTTGAATTAATGCATCGACCAAGGGGATGTTGATGGATAGCTTCCTAATTATGTCGGTAAATTTTTTGAATTGATTCTCCTTCTTCTTCTTGGTAAATCTTTGAGGATAAGAAGGGGGTCATTTTGGCATAGGATGTGGGATATTCGGTATAATAGGAACCTCCTCCTTGATATCAATAGCAACATGAGAAGGAGGATCAGTCTCATCCTTCTCTTTGTTCATGTGATCATCATTAAAGCTCATGTTGGGTGCACTAGGCTTCACCCCAACAACTAGATTTCATCCACTTCATTATCAAGCACAATCTCCTCTTCTACTTTATCATTTGGATCTACAACAATCTCATTAGATGGCTTCTTCACCCCACTACATATTCGTCCACTCCTAGTGACAGTTGCGATAACATGGCCATCATTATTTGGGTTTGCCGTAGTGTCACTTTGAAGTATCCCCTTCATCTGAGGATTCATTTGTGAGCATAGGTGATTCATTTGTTCTTGAAGATGTTTGACAAAATTAGAGTGTGAGCACACTATTTGATGAAGAGTTGACACTTTTCTCTTTAGATCCTTTACCCCACTATCAATTGACTCAAACTTTTTGAAGACTAGAGACAACATATCTTTGATTTTTGAATATCTGGGGTCGCTCACGATGGGCTGATATGCATGGGTATCCGCCTTAGGTGGAGGCACATAACGATTTGAACTCCAGTGATTATATTGATTACCTTTCCTCTCACGATCTCTTCAATTGCCTTCACACTCTTTATCTTTGATCCAACCTTGATTCTCATCTCTTGGGTGCCAATACCCGAGTTGAGAACCCGCCGATATATAGAAAATCTTCCCATCCATAATAGTAAATACATCCTCACCATTAGCTTTAAGCTCAGGAGTACTCACAACATTCACACTCTTGGTATTACCAGCCCCCATCATGTGTTTTGCCAAAAGATTAATTTGCATTGACATCTTGGCCATAGTTTCATCTCTATCCTCATCTTTACGATGTATTTCATTTGTCAAAATAGATAAGGTCACACCCGTGGGAAAATCTGCCTCTCTAGTGTGCCAAACATAATTTGTCTTGGTCATCCATTTAAGAAGGGACGAGGCAACACCATATAGTTGTTCAATAAATGTTCCACCCGCAAGGTTGTTTGCAATATATTTGTTCATTGAATTCAAGGCCCTATAAGAACTTTGGAGGAGGACATTATCCGGCAGTCCATAATTGGGACATAGGAAGAGCTTCTTTTTAAACCGTAGCCATGCTTTATGCAATGGCTCATAAGGGATTTGTCAAAAGTTTGTGATGTGATCCATCAATTTCATCATTTTTGAGGGACGGAAGAATCGCACCATGAATGCTTCCACCAATCCATTCCATGTGGTGATTGAGCCTCCCAAAAGCTCTTCTAACTATGCCGTCGCTTCTCCCATGAGGGAGAAAGGAAATAAATAAAGCCGGATGGACTCTTGAGGGATGTTGTTGAAAATAAAGGGCTGGCATATCTCTATGAAGTTTCATAGATGCCTATTTGCATCTTCATGCGCAGCCCCTCCGAATAATCCTTTTATTTGGATGAGGTAGAGCATGGTACTTGTAATATGAAACACTGCATTACCAACCATGGGAGATAGGCATATTGCACCTACCCCACCTTGGACTACAGACTCAGGAGCTATATCCATGATGCCATCTACACTTTCGTTGTCGCCTATTTTACTCATAGGCAACCTGGTCCACAATCAGAAACAACAAAACAAAGTAAAAATGAACAAAAACTCACAAAGTGATTTCAACATTAATCAAATGGATACTCAAATACCATTCCCCGGCAATGGCACTATTTTTGATAAAGCTCAAACACAATCTCCCATAAGAGGTGATAGCGATCGTCAGAGCAAAACAAAAATTATATTCTCGATGGAAGTCAGGGTTGATCCCACAAACAATGGTTATGACGAGTCTCCAAGAGATTATTTTATATCAATCAAGAAGAGAGTAATTGTTCAAACAACAAAAAAAGTAAATTGGGGGGAAAACAGGGAATTGGGAATCCATCACAATCGCAATTCAAACAAGAAAGTAAAATAAGCAATGGGTTTGTAATCAAATAAGAGGATTGATATGCCAGAATTTTGCGGCACTTTCAACACTTAAAACTAAGGATTTTGAGAGTTCTTAAGAATATTTTATTAGATTTGATATCGTTTATTGCATGTACCTATAAAAGTATTGAAAAGACAAAAGTGCCATAAAATTGAAGATTTCTGGGTAAAGGTCATACCCCATGGGCGTGGGATCCACCACATCCAATGGAAGAGGTCGTTGGAATGAACCAGAGAGACAAAAGTCAAGAACTTATCTCCCACACCCTGCTATGATAGGCGTCAATCCAGCCACATGATGTCACAGAGCCCGTCGAACTTGACCAGTAGAACTGAAGCTCAGAGGCCAGACTTGACGAGCTTCCACGACTCCCGTGAGAGATACAACGGGACATTGCAAAGCCTGTCGAATCGAGCTAGGGGAGATAGGAGATTAAGCTAAGTAGCCGATGAGATAGACACGATGGGCATCACATCCATGATGTCCCATCACAGTAGCCCGTGTAAAGAAGGGAGAGGATCTGGAGCTCAACCTGAAGGAAGCCTTACGGGCACCCATGATGCATGTCGCATCCACGATGGCCTATGGGGCATCCCATCGGAAGTAACACGTCCAACTTTCCTAGTTTACTTAGGATTTAGTCTTTTTTGTCTATAAATACTTTTCCTTAGGTTTTATTTTGGGGTTCTCGACTATGTTTTTATATTGTTATGTTTTGTTGTGTTTTTGGAGACATCATAACACAGTTCTTTAGAATAAAAATATTGTTCTTGATTTATTTTAGTGTTCTTGAGAATTGTTCAAGATTCTAGATTTTTTTACTTCTTCTTGTAAATATATACTCATGATTGTTTCAATAACGCTTGATCGTATACTTATAAACATGAGTAGCTAAATCCACAACTAGGATCATGGGAACCATGAAAGATTAACGAAGTAGGCAAAGTACTTGGTAATTCTAGGGCAGTGTTTATGCATGTATTGTTCTTCCCTTTGCGTTGATTGATTTTTAATGGTGTACAATGTTAGAAATCGCCTTATACTTACTTGCTTGACCAAGGAGGTAACAGATGGGAAAAGGGTCATTCAACAACGGAGATTTGAGGCTACCAACCCTCATCTAATAGCTTGACCTTGTCCGGGAATAGATAATTTGGGATCCATGGTAAGGGTCAGTAAATCATACACCCACGACCGGACCAAGGCATGTGGTAAAATTCATCTATCTAGGGGACCAACCATTTAGGTGAACTTAACTTACCGATTCTGCATGCTAAGCACCAATCTACTTTACTAAGTACAATGCCTTACTAAGTTATGATCTCATGGAGAACACCCTAGTCACTTCTCTCATTGATTACAACTCTTAAAACTATTACTTATTACTTGTTTGAGTTCAAATTACAATTACTACTTGTTACTCAACCCCCCCCCCTTTGTAGGGAAATAAATGGCTAACAATGCAAGTAAGCATTAATCAACCCTAGTCCTACCATATTTCGTATGGGATTGACCCCAACCTTCGTTGGGTTCTATATTTGAACAACGACTGCTTAAGCTTCTAAAAGGAGGTGTAATTTGGGTGTATCAAATTTTGGCACCGTTGTCAGAGATAACATTTTAGGATTAAGAGAGATTGTGTTTATTTCAGTATTAGTATTTATTTCCTGATTTTACTTTTTCTATTATTTTTGTTTTGTTCTACAGGTTACACACTTGTGCATTTCCAGCACTAGAATTCAAGGCAATCCCCTAATTCCATTCAATTTGAAACTCTCTCGAATGCCTAGAAACATGGCTAAGGAGGGAAACTATGATACATCGGAATAGGCCACAGCTCGAATGTTGGCCAAAGAAGAGTAGATAAAAATGGCAGGAGAAGATGCCCTTGCTGCTGAAGATGCTCAAATTGTAGCAGATCTTGCATCTTGAAATACGACAGTTGAGCAAGCAAGGCAGGCACGATAACAAGCTGTGAGAGATGAGGCATCGACTTAATGAAATTTGCCATAGAATAGGGGCCGACAGTTGCAACAGCTAAGGCATGCCCCTCGTTACCATGCTGATGATTATGATGTAGAGGATTTGGGTATTACTGGACCAATAGTATTGCCACAACTACCTGAAGGTTCAAAGTTTGACATTACCAGCACCATGATCCAGTTGCTGAACCTGAAAGGACTATATATTGGAAAGTCTGCTGGGCATGCAAATCTACATATGTTGAATTTTGTGAGGGATTTGCATGGCTTATAATCTGCCAGGAGTGGGGCAAGATATGATCAGACTGAGACTATTCCCATTCTCATTGATTGGAGAGGCAACCGTGTCGCTCATAGAGTTACCAGATAATTCTATATACATATGGCACAAGTTGAAAACTCAGTTTTTGGAGAGGTTCTTTCCTCCATCAAGGATGCTGTAGCTAAAGTAAGAGGTTTACAATTTCAAGTAGCTACCTGTGCAGGTGCTATATGAGACATGGTTGAGGTTCAATAAGAAGCTGAAACAAGTTCCAAAACACAGAATCCCTTCACGTCATCTGATGGAGATCTTCTATAAAGCATTGAATGCAAACACCAAAGCAGTGGCTGATACAATAACTGGGGGAGCATTCATGGAAATTTTTTATACGAAAGCTTTGGAGATGCTTGATAGGGTTACTAAGACCAACACATCATGGCATACTAAAGAGTCTGAGAGTCCAGTAGGTGCATATGCGGTTGGCAAGTCCATTGAACTTCAAGATTTGCAAGAGATCACACAGGAGGTTGCTGAATTGAAGACAAGCATTGATTTGATTGCAAAGAAAATCCTAGATGAGGGGGTAGAAAAAGTGAAAGCCATCGGTTCATAAGGGAAAGCACCAAGGCTAGACGATTACTCATCTGATAAAGAGGTTAGTTATCTGAATGATCAAGGGACGGGTTTCTGAGCCTCTGGCCAAGGAAATCAAGGTTGGAACAGGTATAGAGATGACAACTACAACTAGTCTGGTTACTGATAAGTAGGTAATCTACCAAATTATTGAGCCTTTATCCATGAATTATTGCTATGTTTTGAATAGATTTAGAGGTTCTTATGGCCTTTATTGATGTGTATGCAGGTACTTGTGATCAAAGATGGAAAAAAAGAAAATGGACCCAAAAAGAGCTTAAAAAGAGTAAAGTGTGAAGTGATCAAAAAGGATGGAAATTCTGCCTTGAGATGCGGTGCTTGTGCAACACCACACAAGCCTTGGTACGGTCCGCACATATCATGGTGCGAACTAGACCTCCTTCCTATGACATCTCCTAAGTTAGCTGAGTAACTCGTTTAACTGAAGAGGGTGTGCGACACATACATCACTACGTGTAAGCCAGATGTCACGCTGCACACCACCCAAAGGGCATTTTTGTCGAGAAATTTAGTGACATTTTGGGAAAGTATTTCAACCCATTTTAGGCACAATTGTAAATACAATTCTTTAGTTCTGAATACTCATGAGTAATTTTAACTTTGACAACAAGTTTTCTCTCTAAGAAGAAAAAGTGGATTTCAATCATTTCTCTCTTCCAATTCTTAGTTCACCATTTGTGTACATAATTGAACTTAGATATTGAAATTACACTTGAATGAAGAGGAATTTGAATTACCCACATGGTATATCTCTTTCCTTTAGAATGAGTAGCTAATTTCATTGTCTAGGGATGTGTTGATAATGGGTGCTTGACATTCTTGCTTATAATTGCTTATTTGACATGGGTCTAGTAGTTTCACCAAGTTTTAATCAAAAAAATGGTGGTTGCAAACATTGATTTTCTTTACTTGGTTATGTTGTTGCTTGAAAGAGAATTTCATAGCTTCGAATGTGAAATTACTAGTGGGAACTTGGGCTTCTATTTAGATTGAGTCTAGAAATAGCTCATATCGATGGAATCACCCATTTAAGGGTCTAAGCTAGAAATAGTATGACCTCCGTAAGCTTTGGCTTGGTTGTTTGTTGTTAAACCGATAGTGCTTTAACCGAGACTATTGGACATATGGTTGTTGATCGAAACCATACCTAAAACCAAGGCTACTTATGTCAATGAGCGAGAATTTGCGTGAATAGGCAATCACCCTATCCCATACTAGAGCCCCATTGGATGCACATCCCTAGTCGTCTACTCTCATTTGTATACCCATTTCACTTTACTATCTTGCTTGAATTGAGATTATTGTGACAGAATCCCAATTCTGCCCAATACTTTACGTTCGTATTTTCAAATACTTACTCTCTTAGTGAAGTCGTTTCAATACAATCATTATTGTGCTATCTACAAGTCTTTGTGGGTACGACCCCAACATCTGTTGGGAAACTTATAAATGTGTTTTGCTTGATGATCGCCGATACCTCCATCTTGGAGAGTACGTTTGAGCATTTACCAAAAATGGAGCCGTTGCAGGGGACTTGATCTGATAGCTATTTTTGAATGTAGATTTGAAATCACTTAGAGAATGCTTGTTTCTTTTACTTTTGTTTGTTGTTTATGTTGTGATTAAGCATGCTATCCTATGAGTGAGGCAGATGATAATGAGAACATTGACGGCTTCATAGATAAAAACATTGCTGAGCCTGTGATGCAAGTGGGTGTGTGTGCAATCCGTCTACCCCTCACGGTGGAAAATGCTATCTTTCACGTTACTAGCACCATGCTCCACTTGAACCAAATGAAGGGCATATTTGGTGGAGCAGCACATGAAGATACCAACCGACATATTCAGAATTTTATGGAGATTTGCCAACCATTCATATTTCAAAATATCTCCCAAGAATCCATTCAATTATGCCTATTCCCCTTTTCCTTGACGGGGGAAGCCACCGCATGGTTGAAAGAATTGCCAAATGGATCTATCATATCTTGGGCCGAGTTCGTTGAGGCATTTACATCGAGATTCTTTCCTCTTTCTCTGAATGATGCATCTAAGAGATGAGATTACCAACTTTAGGCAACTCCCAGATGAGCCTCTACATGAGGCTTGGTTAAGGTTCAAAAAAAAGCTTGTCTTGTGTCCGAACCATGAGTTGCTGGACAACGTATTGCTCTAAAGTTTCTATCAGTCGTTGAACTCTATGAATAAGTAGATGGCTAACAACCTTGGAGGTGGAACCTTCATGGACTTACAATTCCCATTGCCTCGACTTTCTTAGAGCGGATGACCAAGACCAACAAAGCTTGGTATATAAGAGAAATGAATGTGCCAACTTCGGGAGCAACATCATCCATCTTAACAAATAAAATTAGAAAAAGAGGTGAAATTTAAGATGAGACCATGGCTAGGATGATGACCCAAATTGATCTCTTGGCAAAGCATATGATGGGTGCTAAGGGCGTGAATATTGTGAGTACTCTGAAAATAAAAGCTAGTGATGATGAGTGGATGACAATTGTAGATGGTAAACTATGCTTTTCATCAGCGGGTTCTCATCTCGGGTATTATCGCCCAAAGAAAGAGAATCAAGGTTGGATAAGAGATGATCGGGATAAGTATGTGTCACGACCAGATTTCTCGGTCATGATGGCACCTACAACCCCCGGTAGGTGAACCAATCCCCATACCCCAGGACAGTTATTAATGGGCTACTATCTAACAAATAAGGGAACAAGACAAAGAGAATAGATAACAGGGATATATATATATATATATACATATGCGGAAACTAAACCAAACTCTAAGACCTGGTATCATAGTATAGAACCAAAATTACATACATGGAGTGCAAACGATCCAAAACAATATATACAGATGTCTCTGAATGGTAATAGAGTACATGAAGCAAAAGATAAACTAAAGCTAAGCTCCGATCGCCAAGAGCTCACCCTCAGTCTGAAGTAGTCCCCAACAGATCTCCAAGCACGAATCACAGCGATCTAACGCGATGGTCTGGAGTATACCCTCAAGTGCTGCCATGCTACTACTCCACTACGCGAGTATACCAAGATGTCGTCTTATAAAAACTATTCAAAATGAGTCCAAATACGGGCCCCAGAACCCTGTTGCATTCAAGTCATGAAAGGCTGCGGAGGCATTAGTCAACCCAAAAGACATCACCAGGAACTCATAACTGGCCATTAACGTGTCCTGAATGTTGTTCTTAGGGATGTCCTGCCGCCCTAATGCCTCAACTTGTATGGTAAGCAGACTCAATCAAGCTATTCGAAAAAAGACTGAACCCTGAGCCTGCGTCAAACAATACATCAATCCTCGGGCATCGGGATACCTATTCTTTTTTCTTTTTGTTTTTATTCACTGCTCACCCTATTCTCAAACTGGCGATAATCAATACACATGCGCATCAAACCCATCCTTCTTCTTACGAAGAGAACAGGAGCTACCCCAAGGTGACACAACTAGGTCTAATAAACCCCTTAGCTAACAGATCCTGGAGCTGCTCCTTAAGCTCCCTCAACTCAGCGGATCATTACGGTAAGGAAAATAGAAATAGGCCTAGTGCCCGACTCTAGCTCAATGGCGAAATCAATATCTCTCTCAGGTGGAAGGCGTGGCAGGTCGGTAGGAAACATATCGAGAAAGTCTCTAACCATATGAACGGACTCAGGAGAAGTAGGGTCAGCACTAACATCTCGGACATATGCTAGATAAGCTAAACACCCACGGGAAATCAACTTCCTAGCTCGAAGACAAGAGATGATCCCAGATGGTGCATGGCTAACAGAACCCTGCCACACAACCGGGGATACACCGGGCACAGCTATGGTAATGGTCTGGCATAACAATCCAAAACCACACGGTGAGGGGATAACCAATGTCCATGCCCAGTGTATCACAATCAAAAATCTAGCATTATCAAGGATTCATCAAATCACCCCAAGGTGTTCTGAACACCAATAGATTATCATACAAGATCTCACAATCCGATCCACTTACTAAAGATCTCCTACTTGGGGTGCGAAACAGAAACATGACAGATAATGGATCACTAGCCAACCCCAAACAAGGCACAAAGTAGGCAGATACATATGAACAAGTGGATCCAGGATCAAATAAAGCCATAGCAGACTGATGGCACACAGAAATGATACCTGTAATCACAGCATCTGAGGCCTCTGCCTCTGGTCTCCTAGGGACCGCGTAAAACTGACGACGACCTCCACCTGCCCGACCGCCATCCCTACCACCTGCTCTGCCATGTGGAGCACCACCTCTCCCCTGACGACCACCCCCTCTAGCTGGAGGCTGAACTGCTCGTAAAGGCTTGGCCAGCTGAACTGTACCCTGCTGAGGGCAATCTCTAGCAAAATGACCAATCGCACCACAAGTAAAACAAGCCCCTGGCGGCCTACTCGATCGAGATGAACCAGCAGATCCCGTATAACCACCATGGCCTGATGCCTCAGAAACTGTACCCCTCGAAGACTGGCCGCCATAGCCCTGATGGCTGCTCTGACCCTGCTCGAACTGGGTACTACCGAAAGTCTGAAGGGAAGCCTGAACCGGTCGGCTGGACTGACCCTGGTGCTGCTGTGGCTGATAACTCCGGCTCCACTGGCCAGGCCCTCTACCACCATATCTGGAACCACTATAAACACCCTGATGTCGAGGCCTCTTATCTCTGGACCCCTGATCATGTCGCTGTAAGTCCTCCACAGTGCGGGCATAGTCTACGATAGCCTGAAATGATCGACCACCAGCAATCAATATATCAGCTGGCTGCCTGATCTCTGGCCTCAAACCCCATACAAATCTGCAAATCCTATCTGCCTCGGTAGGAATAATCATAGCTCCAAACGGTGCTAGCTGATGAAAACGGGTCTCATACTCTGAGATAGTCGTAGAACCCTGCACAAGGTGAGTAAACTGCTCCCTGCGATGCTCACGATCACTCTGAGGTAGGAACTTGGCCATAAAGGCCTCACAAAACTCAGACCAGGTCAAAGGAGGTGACGACAGTGGTCTACAAGAAACCTGGGCCCTCCATCATAACTTCGCTGGGCCCTCTAACTGATAGGTAGTATAACCAACCCCGTGAGTCTCCAACAAACCCAAATGATGCAACATCTCCTCACATGTAGTAATAAAGTCATGTGTATCCTATCCAGAAGTACCAGCAAACCTCGGAGGTGCTAACCTCAAAAACCTACCCAACGCCTTCTGCTCTGACTCTGTCATAGCTGGGCGAGGAGCAAGAGGCTGTGCAATAGATGGAACCGGAATGACCTCCGCACGGGGAGCCATAGTAGCAGGCTGCGCTCCTGAGCTCTGTGCACCCAGGGCTGCCCCCTGAGCAGATGTCTGCGCTACCTCAGAAGGCCGCTCTCCAATCACACCCAAAAGTTATAATAGTAATCCCCGAATATCTGGAGACTGAGCTGCGGCTGGAGCTGGTGCTAGAGCTGGTACTGGAGCTGGTAGTACCTGGGCTGCTCCCTGATCCACATGCTGCTCGGGCTCTACCTCCACTCTGGCAGCTCTAGCAGGTGCCACTGCTCGAGGGCGTCCTCGACCCTTAGCTGGAGTGGGAAGCTCATCTCCGCGTGATGTCGATGATCTCGTACGAACCATCTGCGGAAGAATGAAGTAGAACAAATGAGATTTCCAGAAATTTCAAGGGTTCCACGCACGACACAGAAGCAATGAAAGAGTCAAATTTCCTAAAATTCCACTGTAGCCTCCCAAAGATTAAGTACGGACATCTCCGCCCCGATCCGCAGGACTCTACTAGACATTGGCTCCTATACCGATGACACCGGTGAACCTAAAGCTCTGATACCAAGTTGCCACGACCCGATTTCTTGGTCATGATGGCACCTACAACCCCCGGTAGGTGACCCAATCCCCGTAGCCCAGGACAGTTAGTAATGGGCTACTATCTAACAAATAAGGGAACAAGACAAGAGAATAGATAACAGGGATATATATATATATACATATGCGGAAACTAAACCAAACCCCAAGACCTGGTATCATAGTATAGAGCCAAAACTACATACATGGAGTGCAAACGATCCAAAATAATATATACAGATGTCTCTAAATGGTAATAGAGTACATGAAGCAAAAGATAAACTAAAACTAAGCTCCGATCTCCAAGAGCTCACCCTCAGTCTGAAGTAGTCCTTAACAGATCTCCAAGCACGAATCACAGCGATCTAACGGCGATGGCTCATACTAGGATCTGCACCCAAAGATGCAGGGGGGTAGGGTGAGCACCAAATGCGAAGCATAAGGTACCTAGTAGGTATCATAGGCCGACTGGGCACATATAAGATAAAAGTGTAGTAACAGACAGAATAGAAGCAAGCAGTCACCGAAATCAATGAAAGGTACACAGGAACTAGCCCAGAGGGAAATCAACAGAAGCACATATGAGGCCAGTAAGCAGAATATACACACCATAGGCACAGGTGAAAGTAAGAAGTAACGCACCTGGGGTCCTTGCAATAACAGTGTATACATAATAAGTTTATGAAATGGACGGTATACCGGTAACCTCAAGATAAGAGTATGATAGCATGCTCAGAGACATGAATCAAACTCAACTAATCATATCAATCTCAAATCCAAAAAGAACAGTCAGAAAGTAACCAAAAATTTCATACTTAACCGTAACAAGGGAACAATTCTGTAAGTAAAATAGCAAGAGTCTAACCTACAGTCCCCGATCCTGCCCATACAACGCAGGAACACAAACAAGTGAAAACAAACCCCTCCGGCATCCCATACTACGCCGGAAGCGACAATCAACAAACAACAAACAAGGGTGAGCCTCAAACCAACAGAATGGATATGATGCATGAAGATCTCAGAGTGAAATAAAACTCTGATATGTACCTTCCTCTCGGTGCCGATCCGGCAGCAGCATAGGTCCATGAGAGGACACTGCCCGTATACCCCTCTACTCCGCCGTATACCCTTCCTCCGGCACACGCAGCCCGAAGCCCCAGGCCCGGATGGCAAGGTCCATGGAGGTCCCCGACCCCATACTAAAACTCAGTATCACAACATGTCATCCGGAAGCAAGTCTGGTTTCAAGATAGAGACCCAGTCTCAAATATGCATGCCCAGACCCTGTCCAGGACTAAAGTAGTAGGAAAATATCTCAAAAAAAACCCCTCCAAGGGTGCCCGGGAATAACCGGGTCTAAACAGTAGAAAGTCATCTCAGGTGCTCGGTCCGACCGAGGCTAAAAATCATCTCAAGTAGCAAGAAAACTCAACTAGCACCCTGGCCCTGCCGAGTCTAGCGTTAACCGTAAAACTGGTGTTTTAAAACATAATTTTACTTTCTTTTACCCAGGAATATTCACAAGTTAAATCAAACCATTTCCAAATCATTTCCATTAAAAATAGGCCCCCGGGGCCATGCAAGGTTAGAAAATAGTGCCAGTAGGCCCGAAGCCAAAACCATAGTAAAACATGGATAAAACTCTTTATATGCATGGAAATGGTATGATCACACACAATAGCTGCCCAGCAGCTCACAATCAACCTATCGACCCTGCACAGGCCCACAGCTGCTCAGCAAGCATAACCAGCCTAGAAGGATATTCTATGCCCGGGACTCGCGGACATTCCCAAAATCCCACCTTCTATGTTCCAGAGTCAACAAGGCCTCACAGGACCACAAGGGTAAATAAAATATATCGGCAAATACTACAAGCAACGGAGGAACAAAAGTAGGCGGGCATGAATAAAGCGGTCGAGGTCTGTGGTACCAACCTAATAAACCAACCCAAGGATGCCCATTAATACAATTTTATCCTATATATGCGGAGTCTAGGGAAAATAAACCGTAACCTACCTGTCATCCGATGACAAGCTTGAACCTTTACGAAAAAGAGCACACTTTGCAATTGACGAAGAGGTACGCGTGTATATATAAATGAGGATTTCAATCCTGCGATGTCTTGCACCAAATTATCATCACCATTCCTTGATAAAAGTATTTGTTACTACACTTTCTTAATATCCTTCACAATATATATACAACAATATAAGTTAGGTAGATATGTCATAATTGGAATGACACCACTGTAGTTAGTGGATTGTTGGCCACTCCCTCCACCTCCACGTGGAGTGGAGGTGGCAGTAGTAAGAAAATATTTTTATCCCGTTATGTATATACTCGGGTATTATATAAGCTCGTGGTAAAATATATATAAATTTTTAAATATACCATAATTCATAGAAAATTATTTCAAACGAAAACCTACTATATTATAATAATAAATTTTAACATAACTAAATTTACTATCTCCGTTAAAATATTACAATGTACAAAAACCTTATAAAATAAATACATATACTATTATATCATAACAAAAATATTTTTCATTAACCTTTAAAATATTTTAAAAAGGTAATAATAATATAACTTTTTACCAAATTCAACTTTCAAATAAAATATTTTCAAATACACGCGATGTTAATAAATTCTCAAACTTAGGCTCGCAATTCACCAACGCATGATTTTGATACTCAAGAACTCTCTTGGAATCCTCCCTTATGTTTTCTCACTGTTTCAGAACTAAAATGGCATTTCAAAACGTGAAGTTGAGGCTTTAAATCGATTTTGACCCGACCCGGTTCGCGACCCGGTTCGCAACCCGGTTTCTGCCAGACAGTCCGTGGTAAAACAATCATAACTTTTTACTCCAAGATCAGTTGGACGTGAGGTTTTGTGCGTTGGAAACTAGACTCGTAGACCTTCGATTTGATATTTTGAGGGACTTCTAACTCTTTATATATTGGGAGAAAATCCCTGAGACATTTTACCCAAAGTTCAGAAAATTTATTAAAGAAACTTACGATAACTTTTGCCGACTTACTTGTCTTCAAAACTTATAATACGACCAAACAAATGGATCCGGCACCAAAATACCGGTCTTGACAAGCCCTAAGTGACTTGGGGCCACTACAAACAAGCTCTAACGGTTCAAGAAAAACGTATACGTGGAAATAACCGGAAGGGTCATTACAGTATGGTTATTGATGCAATCATCAGAGCCCCTATATGCGCCCAAACAAAGCGAATTCTCTCTACCAAATGGCCATAAGCAACCCTGGGTATTCTAAGGTAGACATGTCCTTGGTGCTAAAAAAGGTGGAAACAATAAATGCCAGGGTGAATGAGCTTAAAAGCAAAGTCTCAACACCTTATCAAATCGTAAACTCTCATTCGACCTCAATCAAACATCTTGAGGCCCAAATGGATCATCTCTCCATTAAAATGAGCCCGGGGATGAAGGTGTCACTTCCTAGTAACACTACAACCAATCATAAAAATAAGGGGCCCATTATAGCAATTGTTACTAGGAGTGGACGAACAAGCGGTGCAATAAGAGAACCCATTGTAAAGCCAATTGTGAAACCAATTGAGCCTATTCTTGAAACTTTCATAGAGACAAGTGGCAAGAATGAAGAGATTGTACATGAAAATGTTGTTGGATTCCCGGGGATAGGGGTGAAGCTTGGTGCACCTTATGCCTCGGCGAATGTTGAAATTGATGATGAGAAGGAGGAAGCTAAACCCCCTCCCCAGGTAACCATTGATGTTGAGGAGAATCTCTCTCTTGTGCAAAGTGGGCTGACCACACTTCCCAAGGGACCTTCTCCGTATCCGCAAAGGCTTAACAAGAAGAAGGAGGAGCACAAGTTTAGCAAGTTTGTTGAGATGTTTAACAAACTCTCAATAAACATTCCTTTAGTGGAAGCGTTGATGCAAATGCCAGGGTACTCCAAATTTATGAAGGAATTTCTTAAAAAGAAGAAGGTTGTTGATGTGGGCACCATTGAGATCTCACATAGATGTAGCACGATGATGAGTAGTGATGTGGCTACAAAGAGATAAGATTCGAGTGCATTTACCATACCTTGTACTATCAGGATGTTTGTATTCCGCAAAGCCTTATGTGACTTGGGGGCAAGCATCAAATTGATGCCCCCAGTGATCTTCAATAAACTAGGATTGGGTGCGCCCAAGCCTACATCTATGCGATTGCTCATGGATGATCGATCTATCAAGCACCCAGTAGGGATCCTATTTGATGTATTGGTAAAAGTTGATAAGCTTATCCTCTCAATAGATTTTTTCATTCTTTATTTTGAGGTAGATTTTGAGGTGCCTATTATCTTAGGGAGACCACTGTTGGCTATTGGGAGGGCCCTTGTTGATGTCGAACTTGGAGAACTTAAATTTTGAGTAGGAAATGAAGTAGTGACTTTCAACGTATGCCAACCCACAAGGCCTATAGATGACTTAAGGGTAATATCGGTGATAGGTTTGGAGGGAAAAAATAATGATACCCTTGAGGAGAGTAAATTAAGCAAGGCGCCCACATTTAAGATGTTGCCGCTAGGGAAACAAGATTATGTTTCTACGTTATTGATGGAGCAATTCCCCTTCTTAGGATGGGGCCACACTAACTTGATTGACATGTAATCCAACAACAATTGAGGTTGAGGTGCTTTCCTCGAGCCGCGATGTTAAATCAAGCGCTGCTTGGGAGGCAACCTAAGTTTCTTTACTTTGTTTTTGGTTATCTTTTGTTGTTTTTGGTGTTTGTTAGGGAATGCATGGAGGAGAAAAATGGATAAGTGAAAACAAGGGGAAAATGGGCTGTGCAGAGGACCGTGTGGACCGCATGAGCCATTGTGTGTGTCGCATGGCTCACCGCGTGCCAAAATAGAAAGCCTGGGAAAAAAAATAGAAAATGGAGGTGATGTGCACCGGGCTATGCAGTCTGCATGAGTCCAAGTGTGCGTCGCACCTCCATCACATGGCAAACTTGAAGCCTGGGCAAGTCCAGAGCAGAAAATGGTGAGGTGCAAAATGACATGCGGTCCGCACAAGGGCTTGTGAGAACTGTAGGTCGCAGTGCACCAAAGGTAAAATTGAATTTTTAATTGACCTAACTCGTTGAGAAACTGACCTGGCTCAACTTTTCTTCTTCTTTTCTCTTTATATCCTGCAACCATCACCATCTTCACCATATTTTCTCTCCAAATCTAAAAATTCTCTCCAAAAAAATCTCCCACAAATACCTCTACTTCTCCCAAAATCTTCTTCTCCCCCACAATGACTACTTTTGCTCCTCTGCGCCGCCATTATCGTGTCTTCGGGCGAGTTGATTGGGTCACTATTGTTGCTTCCTAAAAGCTCTAATTTTTACTTCTCT
Organism: Jaltomata sinuosa; assembly: GCA_003996215.1. Classification (NCBI taxonomy): domain Eukaryota; kingdom Viridiplantae; phylum Streptophyta; class Magnoliopsida; order Solanales; family Solanaceae; genus Jaltomata; species Jaltomata sinuosa. The sequence continues at coordinate 25,513 of QJPP01003958.1, read as the reverse complement.
CCACCAAATCTTCACTTGTGGTGAGTTCTCTAACATTTAATACATGTTTTTATGAAGATTGGGAACTCATATTATGAAACATGCTAAATAGAATTGCCATGTTGATTTTGGGTGAGATCAGAAAATTTTAGGTCCCCAATTTTGAATTGTATTGAGAATTTTGCTTAGTGTCAACTTGGTAGAACTTGAATTTTTTTAATGCATGTTGATTCATAGTAATTCTTAGCCTTGAATTCTGTGTTTGGGGTGAAGTCTGAGTAACCCACTCATGATTAATGCATGATTAGGCTCGATGATAGATTGGGTGGCGTTGTTCTTAAGGGAAAATCATCATTTGTCATGAGGTTTTGTTGAGAATAGTTTGTTGGGGCTGAATCTTGCTACTTGTATGCCCATGATTATTTTTGAAGATTACCTTTGGGTGTATGATCTTGTGTGGGGAGGGGTTAATTGTTGCTAAACTTGTTGGTGCCCATTATTGCAAGTGAGGGCTTGATGTTCACAATGATAGATGGGGTAGCTTCCATCTTAAGGGAAGTCGTTAAGTTCTTTTCTTGCTTGTTGATTTTTTCAATGGAAATCCGGGGAAGTCTGAGTACCTGAATGTTTATGGTCATGATTCCCCTTGCCCCTTGGTTTAATATTGTTGGTTTGTTGCATTGTGCTAAGTGCCTAAAAACAACGTGCTCTACGGATCACATACGTAACTCACAAGAACACAAGGAACCAAAAATTCCAATTATTCCTTTGTGCGTTTCACATGTAATGCATAGATCTTGATGTGCGGGTCGCATAAGGTATCGCACCATGTTTGAAAAAGAAGGCAAGTTCACTACTTCTAGGGGCGAAGCTTAGTGCGACATGCACTTTGGTTAGTGCAGTCCGCACCAGCTTCGCACCTTAGTAGAAAAACTCCTGCAGGGTTCTGTTAGCTAGTGCAGAGGCACATGCGATGCGCACTTCCTCTGGTGTGGTTCGCATGTGGATCGCATGAGCCAGCAATCCCCTACTTTGTTTTCTACTTCGTGCATTCCATCCTTTTTAGTTTGTTAACTTCTTTTAGGCTTTTTTTTTGTTTTTGGCTCACAATATCTATATGAAGAACATGTCTTCTAGCAGATGTAATGCCGAAAAGAGTTTACGAAGGCCAACAACTCCCTCCTCCTCCAATCCAAGCTCAAAGGGGAAGAAAAAAGCCTCATCTTCCCATACTAAAGTCTTAGAGGAAGAGAGAGTTCAGTTCTGAGTAGAAGGGATGAGGGTCATTTGTGATCGTGATATGGGTAGGACCTTCAACATAAAGCAAAGCATTAACCTGGATGCAGTGGGGGATAACCTATCTAACATCCAAACTCACTTTTCCAGCCGTCAGTGGCAGCCATTTCAAGAGGTGCCCAGGAACTACTACAAGGAGTTAGTCCGAGAGTTCTTTGCCTCATATCAGGCCATATAAGATTTTAAGGGCTACAAAGGGGGTTGTGAAACATTCCCTGCATTAGAGTCAGTCATTGTTTGAGGCAAGGAAATCAGGATCACTCTGGCTACTATTAATGCTATCTATTGGAGAACTCCTATTGAACCAGCCCCTAAGCTCATGGCTAAGCTACTTCTCAAGTGCAAACCTCTTAAATAGGCTGCTCCTATCATTTCTCCTGATGAACCTCTCTAGGCTACTATAGGGGGTGAAATCCCACACCAAACTTTGTACTTCGAGGTGTGCCTTTGGTATGATTTTGTTTGCTCCCACTTCACGCCTTTTCAGAATGACCAAAAGGTCACGCATGATGAGGCCATTCTGGTAGCCACAATCATAGTGGGGGATCATATCAACATTGGTGAGGTCATCGCCTTAGTGATTAAAAGGAAGTCTCGTAGGGGTGGTGATGTATTCCCCCTTCTAGTGCTAATCAGTAAACTTTGTGCACAATCCAGCGTCCCTTACTTTGACTGTGATGCTCCTATTCCGGCCATTGGTGTGTTGGATCTTGATAAGAAAACTGACCGATATGCCTCTCATTTCAAAAGGCATAGGGTAGAGGCATCTGTGGAAGTTGAGAATGATGACTCTGATGATGAACTACATGCTTCCTCTCCTTATCATCCTTCTTCAAAAGCACATACCCCCAGTACGGATGCACCTAGAGAGCTATTATCTAAAAGTGGTCTTCAATATATGGTTGAAAAAACATACAACCACGAGAGGCAATTGAGGGACTTGTTGAATGATCTACCAGGATTGATTGAGAGGGCGGTGAAGAGGGCCATCAAGGGAGTTGTAGAGAGCGTGTCCACTCTTTGCAAAAGGGTGGATGTTTGTGAGAAATATGCCAATACACGCAGGAAGGACCTCTAAAAGGTAAAAGGTAAGGCCCAGTGGAAGAGGCAGATTTGAACACCCTACCCCAGCCTCGTACCATTCCTGGTCCCTTGGACGACTTGTTGGCATCCCTTATGGATGATGATGAGGAGCTTCTTGATAATGGGGATGCGGAGTAGGATGATGATCAGGATCTAGTTTTTAAAGAGTTCTCCAAGACTCCACACTTACTTTACACTCCTAAAAGGATGGTGCTGGCCCGAGTGGAAAGACCCCAGATAATGAGGTAGCAGCTGCAGATGATGATGATGAGGCATAGTCCTCCAGGGATTTCCACCTTCCTTCCCTTGAGATAATAACATTGAGGTTAATGCTTCTTTTATGGGGAGGGGGTGACATTACTTGCTTTTTGTTGGTTTCCCATGATTGGGCTTGAGATATTGTTTTCATTGCCCTTGTCGGGCCTTGTTGATACTTTTAGTTTTGCTAGATTTGATGTGGCCCTTGTCGGGCATATTTTGGATGATTATGATGCTTATTGCCCTTGTTGGGACTTTTTCTTATGTTAGTTTGTTTTGAGCTTAATTGTGCCCTTCCCGAGCTTGATTTTTGTTTTGTTGTGTTGATTGTGTTGCCGGGTTGATCTTACACGACCCATTATTTCACTACCCGTGCTTTGTAAATGCACTTAAGGCCTACGCTAAGGCTTGTTTTTAAATGAATCATGAGCGCACAATTTGGTTGTCGCCTTGTTAATAGTAGTTTAGCAATAAACTCTGAGGGTTTTCTTAATACCACGGTTCTTTTCTAAGAAGCAAAAGTTTTGTTTATTTTCTTTTTCTTTTGTATTGTGTCGAATCGGGTTAGTGTTTCCCTATGATAGAGTGAGAGGCGACTTTTTAAGGAAAAATAATAAGTTTTAGTTTAAAACTGAGTCCGTAGTTGCTTGTCTTGAAATAGTCCCACCAAATTTTTTTTCTTGGCAAGTTATTTTTGGAAATAAAAGGAAGAAAGGAAATGAATTTTTGAGGAAACACATTCTCTTGTCATGACTTGCACACTCTTGCTTTGGCTTGATTGACTCACAAACGAGTGTGTAATAAACTCGAAATACCCTGTCAAAAGTCATTTGTCCCAATTAATTTTGAGACTAATAAGAGAAGTCTTGTGGCATGATGCCTTGTGTGGTGAGGCTTTACCTTGATTCTCGTTCTTGCGTGTCATCTAGAACTTTCTCCGAATGTGATTCAAGGCAAAATTCTAGGTATGTCCGAGCTTAGAAGATGACCTTAGGCCCTTTTTGGTAGCCACTTCACCCAAATGACTTCCCTCAACATCAATCCTAGTGAACCCCTTTGAGTTTGTGACCGTTCTTTGGCACCTTGTTTAACACCTTGACCTTTTTGGAACCTCTATCTTGGCACCCGTCCTCCCTAATTGCTTGAAAGTGAAACGTAGGCTAAAAGCCTAAGTTTGGGGAGGGGGAATAAAAAGACAACATGGGAAAATGCCTAAGTTTGGGGCTGAATGTGATCAAATGAGGAGAATAAAAGGAATGCACTTCAAGTGCATGGTAGCACCTTAAGTTTGAATTGAAAATTGCACCAAAAGTTCAATCCAATGAGCAAAATGAAAAACGAGAATAGGTGCTACCAAATGTAGGTGATACAATGAGTCTGAATGATCCTAATTGAAAAGGAAAAGCTTGGGTTGTGTGAGGGTGAAATAAGGTAAAGTTGAAATTTAAAAATGTGAGCGGTGTTCAAAATGACAGTAAAGAGCATTAGGGAGGTGTAGTCACTTAAACCAAATGAAATCCTCGCCTTAGCCCTAGCCAACATCATAACCCATAAGTCCTTGGTGATTCCGAGCTTGGCTACCCTACATTAGTGGCGATGTACATGAAGGGCAAGCCTATGGTTTGACGTGTGTGCACTTGAACTTTCTTGATAGAGTGAGAGTCTTCTTGGTTCTTCTATAATCCTTTTGTTTTAAAACTGCATGATTGTGAGTGGGATTCTCTCTTGTGGTGAGTGGCATCATGCACTCGAATTGAAACATGAATTCTCTATTTCAATTGAGAGGAATGAATGAGACAAGTTGTGTGATGAATCTCGAGGAAAAACTTGATGGTGCATGCCAATGAGCTTAAATGTCTTGTTTTGAATGACAAAATTCCCTTGATTTTGAATGAGAAATAAAGTCCTTTTGGAAAAGGTTTTGAAATGACCAATTGCCTTGATGTTGTGGTGGTTCAAATTGAGATGACATTGTAGTTGAGTCTTTTTGTGGATTCTTTTTCTTGATTTTTAGCATAGATTAGTCTTTTGTGCCTTGATTGAGTCTAGAGCATAATTCATTCCTTGCATTGTGAGTACCTTGCTTGAGGACAAGCAATAGTTCAAGTTAAGGGGTTTGATAAGTCGATAATATAAAAACTAATTGAGCCTTTATTCATGAATTATTCCTATGTTTTGAATAGATTTAGAGGTTCTTATGACCTTTATTGATGTCTATGCAGGTACTTGTGATTAAAGATGGAAAACAAGGAAATGGACCTAAAAAGAGCTTAAAAGGAGTGAAGTGTGAAGTGATTGAAAAGGATGGAGATTTTGCCTTAAGATGCGGTGCTTGTGCGACACATACAAGCCTTGGTGCGTTCTGCACCTCTCGCTGCATGGAGCCTTGAATCGACTGAAGGGTCTGTTATGAGGTGCGGTCGCTGTGCGATGCACATAATTCATGGTGCAAACTGCATCTCCTTCACATGACATCTCCCAAGTTAGCTGAGTCACTGGTTCAAATGAAGAGGGTGTGCGATGTGCACATCACGACGTGCGAACCGCACATTGTGCCACACACTATCCAAAGGGCATTTTTATCCAAATATTTTGTTGACATTTTGTGAAAGTATTTAAACCTATTTTAGGCACAATTGTAAATGCAATTCTTCAATTCTGAATACTCTTGAGTAATTTTAGCTTTGAGAGAAAGTTTCCTCTATAAGAAGAAGAAGAGGGTTTCAATCAATTCTCTCTTCCAATTCTTAGTTCACCATTTGTGTACAAAACTGAGGTTAGATATTGAAATTACACTTGAATGAAGAGGAATTTGACTTACCCACTTGATATATCTCTTTTCTTTAGCATGAGTAGCTAATTTCATTGTCTAGGGATGTGTTGATAATGGGTCCTTGACAAATGGGTGTGGGTTTTTCTAATTCTTGCTTATAATTGCTTTATTGACATGGGTCTAGTAGTTTCACCAAGTTTTAATCCAAAAATTGGTGGTTCCAAAAATTGATTTCCCTTACTTGGTTATGTTGTTGCTTTAAAGAGAATTTCATATCTTTAGATATGAAATTACTAGTGGGAACTTAGGTTTCCATTTAAATTGAGGCTAGAAATAGCTTATATCGACAGGATCACCTATTTAAGGGTCTAAGCTAGAAATAGTATGATATCCTTAAGCTTTAGCTTTGATTTTTGTTGTTAAACTGATAGTGCTTTAACCGAGACTATTGGACATATGGTTGTTGATCAAGAGATGAACAACCATACCTAAAACCAAGGCTATCTATGTCAATGAGCGAGAATTTGCATTAATAGGCAATCACCCTATCCTACACTAGAGCCCCATTGGACGCACATCCCTAGTTGTCTACTCTCATTTGTATACCTATTTTACTTTACTATCTTGCTTGAATTGAGATTATTGTGATAGAATCCCAATTCCCCCAATCCTTTACTCTAGTGTTTTCAAACACTTACTCTCTTAGTGAAGTCATTTCAATACAATCATCATTGTTCCATCTACAAGTCTCTATGGGTATGACCTCGACATACATTGGGAAACTTATAAATATGTTTTGCTTGACGATCACTGATACCTCTATCTTGGTAAGTATATTTGAGCGTTTATCAATTACAGAGATAGAAGCAGAGCTAGAGTCAGGGATGGTGACTGATATAAAAAAGATAGTTACAAGAACAATAGAAGCGATCTGTATGTCCCTCCTAGAAATTGTGATGATAGACTTGAACAACTGTCCATGAGCGAGCTAATTAACAAGGTACTGCAAAAGGTTGATTCTATAGATGGTAACCTGAAGGAGATGCATGATGACCTTTTAGTATGAGTCAGAAAGTCAAGGATCATTCTATTTCTATAAAGCAGATTGAGACTCAGATGCACCAAAAGTCTACTAGCATAAATCCGCGTAAAAAAGGTACTATTCATAAAACTGACACAATTCAAAATCCAAAGAATGATCGATGAGTTATGGCTGTGACTACCTGAAGTGGGAAACAAACTATTGACCCTCCCATGCCTATAGTTGTTGATGAACCTACTGAGTCTGATAAAGATGATGTTGAGATTGTGGTTGATTCCGAAGATAAAGATAGCAGTAAAGGTCCAAGTGAGAGGAATTCTTCTGAGAAAAAAACGAAGAATAAAGAGGTTTAACTAGTCTTGAAGCCCATTCCATTGCCTCCTCCACCCTACCAACAGAGGTTGAAGAAAAAGGTCGAGGAAGGTAAATTTCACAAGTTCATCTCCTTGCTGAAATAACTTTCAGTCAATATTCCTTTAGTTGAAGAATCGGAAAATATTCCTGGGTATGCAAAATTCATGAAGGATCTGGTGACTAGGAAGAGAACTGTGAGCTTTGAGCCAGCTGATAATTTACACCATTGTAGTGCGATAACCTCCCATTCTTTGCTGCAAAAAAAAGAAGATCCTAGAGCTTTTACTATTCCTTGCACTATTAGAGTGTTTTACTTTGCTAAAGCATTGTGTGATCTGGGTGCTAGTATTAATCTAATGCCACTAGCAGTGTTTAATAAATTGGGCTTTGGAGCCCCCAAATCGACTACAATACAACTTCTTATGGCAGATCGCACAGTGAGAAGGCCTGTAGGAATTCTCTATGATGTACTTGTAAAGGTTGATACTTTTATCTTCCCTGCAGACTTTGTGATCCTTGACTGTGTGGTTGACTTTGAGGTTTCCATCATCTTGGGTTAACCTTTCCTTGCCACCGAATGTGCGTTGGTTGACTTGGAGACCAGGCAGATGAAGTTCAAATTGAATGATGAGGTAGTTACTTTCAATGTCTGCCAGTCTATAAAGCATCATGATGACATGCACATGATTTCTGGCTCTGAATCAAAGAAAAACACCATAATATTGGGGCTTTTGACATAATTTTTATGTTATCTACAACTAATGATTGCTTTCCAAAGATAAGAAGTACATTAAAGTAACTTGTTAAGTGAATATAATTTCTTAAGCATCTCTACAATTCTCACTCTATAAATACATAAGTTTCTCACATTTTATTTTCACATCTTGCCTTAAGATTTTCTTTATATCTTGTCTTCGTGTTTCTTTTTCTAATTAAAAAATATAGTGAGGGAAGCTTCAGATTCCAAAATAACGCGAGTTTTAATGTCATTGGTAAAGAAAAAATTCAGAAGAAACTCTATGAAAACAAACAGTAATGATGTTCCAATAATAATCCTACTGTTTATCTTCCTAATGATTTTTGATAGATTTTTTACTTTTTTTACCTTTTAAGCATGCTATTTATTCTTCTCTTGTTGCTAAACTATTTCTAATTCATATTATATACTCATAATCTTTGTTTTGGTAGAAATTTTAAGATAAATTATTTCTTGAGAGGCAGTAAAGAGATACTACTTATTAATAATATCTTAAGTTATCATTTTAGGCAAAAAATCACAGTTTTCTCTATATTCACAAGCCAACAGAGCACTCACCTTTATCAAGGATTAAATTCATGCTGCATCAAAGGGCCTAGAAAAGCTTGAGCTACATCTAATTAAATCTGTTGGTGAGAATTTTTACCACCTACATTCCGATTATATTGATGTTGAAACTCTCCACGATCTAAAATTGATCTATTTTAACTTGTATTTATGGCCAAAATTAAAAGATTTATGATTCTGAAAATTTACTTGTGGGATTTCATTGGGTATGTTGTTATGATTTTGGAAATCTCTTAGTCTAACTGAGGTTTAAATCGTATCTTATTTTATTAAGTTATTGTTTACAAGTTGTGTGATTCTTGAATCTTTTACTTTGGAAGATTGTTCTTCTTCTGATGAATTTATAATTAAAGGTTCAGACAAGTTTATATCTCTTTTGACTAGGGGCTATGGTGACGAAATTTTAGTTACTATGGATAATCCAAGTATTAACACATTTCTATTCTCACCACCATAATGAGATGCTCTAATACTTCGACTATCAATCGTAACCAAAATTATGTCACCAGATCCACTAACCAAAGTGTTCTAAACTTGTTTGAACCTTTTATTGTAAGTTCACCAATGGAAGAACAACCCTCCAAAGTTAAAAACTCAAGAACCACACAACTTGTAAACAACAACTTAATTAATTAAGGTACAACTTCAACCATACTTAAACTAAGATATTTCAAGAATCGTAAACCTTTATTAATTTTGGCGATAGATACAAGTTACAACAGATCAATTTTAGACAACGGAGGAGTTTCAACATCGATATAATTAAAATATAGGTGGTAAAAATTCTCGTCAATAGGTTCAACTAGATATAGCTCGAGCTCTTATAGGCCTTTTGATGCAACATGAATCCAATCCTTCAAAAAACAGAAGTACTTTGTTGTCTTATGAATATAATTTGAAAACTATGATTTTCTTGCCTAAATAATTACTTAAGATATTATAGTAATTGGGATCTCTTCACAACCTCCCAAAGAACAATTTATCTTACATTTTTATCAAAATAACAATTATGAGCATATAACTATTAATTTAGGAATGGTTTAGCAACAAGAGAAGAATGAATAGCATGATCGATAGGTAAAAGTAAAAATTCTATCAACAACATCATTAGAAAGATAAACAGTAGAATTATTATTGGATTCATCATCACCATTTGTTTCCATAGAGTTTTTTCTAAATCATTTCTTATCAATGACGTTGAAACTCTCTTTATTTACGACCCTGAAGATTCCACCACTATTTTTTTAATTAGAAAAAGAAACACTAAGACGAGATGTAAAGAAAGTATTAAGACAAGATGTGAGAATACAATGTGAGAAACCTACATATTTATAGAGTGAGAATTGTAGATATGCTTAAAAGATTTTAAATTCACTTAACAAGTTACCTTAACGTACTTCTTATCTTTGAAAAGCAAGAACAAATGAAATGAGAATTTTCATGGTCTAAAATTTTGAAAAGTGATGACACCTATCCACGCCACATGATAGGTAAGCCAACCCAATCATCATAAGTAAGAATGAAGTAAAAAACGCAGAAGATCATCATCTACTCATATAAAGTCAAAATCAAATGTTTTTTTAATAAAATACTTAGAGGATATGCGAAAAATATAATACAATCCAACCCCAAAATCCAAAAGTCATTAGTACAAGCCATCTACATATCCAAATATAACTCTAAACTCAAGAAGTATAAAAGAAGTATGAAAAGACATAAGCATAGATGAGATCCTAGGATGTTGCAGATCAATCAAGTAGCTACCTCAATATCTAGAAAAAAAGTCCACTCCGGACAGCTATCCAATCAGCGGCAAGAGGTACCCTCCTCAGAACCTACACAACATGGTGCAAAAAAAATACGCGTGAGTACTAAATCACATGTATTCGGCAACATCATCGACTGATTCAAATATGAAGTGATAGCAAGGTTTGGTACTAGCTACTATATTTCGAAAATTCTAAGGCAATTCTACTCTTTTATTCTATTGTAGAAATGAGCTACCATTATAATATCAAGACAACAACATAGATTGGCTACGTCCAGATAATTTCAACAACACAGTCAAATCAGAAGAAGAGTAATAAGGTTACAATCAAAGATACTTCATCACATTCCACACCAAATCAACACCAAAAGATGTAAAGAATGAATATGTTGCATATGTTTCATATCTGGCAGGTGTGCCAATCTAATCCATAGTAGGCAGGCATGCCACTCTTATCCATGTGAACACAAACCAAACATGTTATTATATTGGAAATGATATTCCAGACCTTTTGAAACCATCAAAACACTAATCTAAGGTCATCTTAACCAAATGTTGACCAAAGTCAATTCATAAGTAAGAAATTACAAAATTTCCATCTAATGTCTCAAAATGCATCCAAAAGTCTCGGGACTCAAATCAAAGACCCAACTAACTCAAAAATATTCTAGAGCTAATGAAATTGTCTGAATTCAATTTTGAGCTAATATTCATCAAATGTTGACTTTGGTCAACTATATCAACTTTTCAACCTTCCAAATTAAAAAAACTCACATAAATCCCATCCTACTACCTCGAGAATCATGATACCCACCTCAGCAGGCCATAAACACCATGTAGAAATAGGTGAAGGGGTAAAACAATCAAAGCACATAGAAATCACAACATAGCCATTACGGTTGCTATATCATCCACAACAAAAACACACGTTCATCCTCGAGCATAAGGAAAAATAAGGTACCTGAACTGCCAAAAATCTGGGATATTTTCTCTGCATGACTAACTCTGTCTCCAAAGTAGCCTTCTTAACTAGATGATGTGTCCACTGAACCTTCACAGAAGCTATATCCTTCGGCCTTTACTTGAAAATTTACCTATCCAAAATAGTCATTGCTTGTCTCAAAAGTCAGATTCTGATGCAGATCCACTGATTCACATGAGACTCGTTTGCATAATACTTCTTTAATTTGACACATGGAGAAAATGATGCACAATAGAAAGACTCGGAGGTAAGGCTAGCTCATAGGCCACTTTCCCAATATGTTGAACGATCTTGAATGGACCAATAAACCTAGGGCTAAGCTTGACCTTCTTTCAAAACCACATCACACTTTTCATGGGAAATGCCTTCAATAAAACCATATCACCAACCATGAACTCCAAATTATAAACTCTCTGATCCGCATAGCTTTTTGCCTACTCTAAGATATCATAAGCCTGTCCTAAATAGCTTCTACCTTATCCATCGAATCCCTCAGCAAGTCTATACCACATGGTCTAACTTCAAAGGCGTAGAACCAACTAAGAATATACCTACACTTCCTACCATACAAAGCCTCAAATGGTGACATCTAGATGCTGGAATGATAACTTTTGTTATATGAAATCTCTATCAAAGGCAAGAACTGGTCCAATGACCATTAAATTCTATCATGCAAGCATGAAACATGTCCATTCAACATATGAATAGTGTGTTTGAACTAACATTTGTCTAAGGATGAAAGATGTTCCATCTCCAATTGAGTGCCCAACTCTTGCTGCATAGAACTCTAGAAATACAATGTGAACTGACTGCCTCGATCAGAAATCATAAATATAGGTACACTATACAAATGTATAATCTCCCGGATATAGATGTTAGCCAACTTCTCTGCACAGTAGGCAGTCCAAACCAGTATGAAGTGTGCAGATTTTGCCAACTTATCCACAATGACCTAAATATCATAGAATTTTTCCAAAGTATTAGGCAACCCAACTATAAAGCCCATGGCAATACGCTTCAACTTCCTACAATGTATTTATATCCTCTAATTCATACCACCCAGTCTCTTGTGCTCATACTTCATTTATTGCCAATTCAAACACATGGGCATAAAATCCACAATATCCTTCTTCATCTCACACAATCAATAGTGTCTTTTCAAACATGGTACATCTTTGTTTCTCCTAGGTAAATAAAATACCTCAAACTGTGAGCCTCCTCCAAAATCACCCTATTTATATCATCAATCCTAGGAACACAAATCCAACCCATGATTATTAAAACACCTTCTTGGTCTAGAATTGATTCCTTAGCTTCACCCATAAGTATCTTATCCCAAATTATGCATAACTTCTCATATTTGAACTAGCCTTAATTATATCCATCAATAGTGATTGTGCCTCAACAGATATAAGAAATCTATAGGCTCAAAAATATCAAACCTCACGAAGCTATTATCCAAAATCTACACACCTATAGCTAAAGGTCGCTCCTCAGTTACCAACAAGGAAAGAATATCCATACTCACCACCTTCCTACATAAGGCATCCTCCACCATATTTGTTTTCTCTGGGTGATACAATATAGTCATGTTATAGTCCTTCAGTAATTCCAACCACCTCTGTTGTATCAAAATCAGATCCTTCTAGTTGAATATATAATTAAGGTTCTCAATAATGGGGTTTGTGAAAAAGGGTTAAAATTTGCAACCTTTTTATCCACATTTTTTTTCTTTCTTAAAGAAATAAATGAAGTGTTACAGAGGTGGGTGGGGGATTAGAAGTTTTTTTTAATTTTTAATATAATATTAATGGGACAACCTTTTTTTAACAAAAATATGCGCCAGGAAAGTTTAAATTTTCAGATTTTCTGAGTTTGAAGGTTGGATTGAATTCTGAGGTGTTACAGAAATCTTTAAAATCCCCTTCTTGAATTATCCAAAAATGAGTTCTCAAGCTTCCGAAATTGAGTGATAAAGATTTTGCACGAAAATGTGGTTTTAAAATCTATTGTGTTTGATTTGATTGCACTATAGGTAGTGTTGGTTTATTTTATGCTAATGGTTTCTCAACCCGAAAGCATATTTACCTTGGGTTTACTCAAACCCCAAGGTGGTTTCACACTTATCCAATCAACTAATACTCAAGTAGACTAAACTATCTCTATCCATAGTCATTAGATGGAGAATTCTTCAAATCCTTGCCAAAGAACCCTTACCCAATTCATATCTCCTTTGTCAAGCAAGACATGAATGAGAGAGCTAAATCAATATTTGCAACCATAAAATATTTAATTAAAACTTAAAAAATTCATTGGACCCATGAGCAATAATCAAATCTAAGAATAATTCATCAATACCCAACTACAATTGCACACTCATCATTACACACCCCTAAAAATGAATTAGCATAATTAAAAGAAAAGAGAATATACCCAAAATTTGATGCTCAAATTAGTCCATTAATAAACCTTGTTCTTTAATTCTAGGAAAAATCCATAAGGAAGATGGAGAAGAAAGTACTTAGCACTATTCAATGTATAAGCTGCAAAAAGAATAATTGGAATCCCTGAAAATTCCTAGAATTATCCTTGAAAAATTCCAAATTTGGCTAAATATTTTGGACAAAACTTCCCCCATTTCAACAAGTGCAGCTGATTTACGGCTCGTGTACGGTCGCAAATAGCCATATGCGACTCGCACATGGCCTATGATGTTGCCAATTTTTTGTGTAGCTCTTGCGGGTAGAGTGCAGCTCGTTTGCATCCACAAATAGCCTTTTGCGCTCACAAACTCCAAATTTCCTTATTTTGCGGTTCATTTGCAGTCACAAATGCCTTTTTGCGTGTGCTAGTAATTATTTTTGGCTTCTTTCATTCTTCAATTCATGACTTTGGTTTTTGTCCTTATTTCTTCGCCTCTTATAGTTCCAAATCCATTTTTATCATCATGGATCTTGAATGCCTCCACATATGAGGATCACGACATAAAAATCATATTAAAAGCACAAGATTGAGGCAACAATTAGTGTTTAAGAACTCATAAGTTGGTGAATTACAAACTTATCAAGCCCCCAAACTTAAACTATTGCTTGTGCTCAGCGATTAAAGACATTTACTTCAAGAAAAGGATTGACTCAATCACAAGAACAAAAGAAACTATACTAAGACTACAAGGATTCAAACAAATGCATTAATATTTATTGGTACCACTACGAGCATAAAGCAACAGATTAACCCACATACTTTAGAAAAGTCTTTATTTCATTCATGGTGTGAAAATCAAATTTAAAGCAAAAACCAATTAGCATCTCAAATCTTGACACTAGACTTTCAAAGCTTTCCTCAATTTCACTTCACAACTTGTCATATTCATTCTCCTTAATTGAGAGTAAGACTCTACTACCTTTCCCCAAGGTTGTAATGCCTTTCATAACAAGGAGAGGATCCCACACTCAATTAATGCAATTCACAATAACTGGGGTTATATGATAGAAATAAATGACTCTCACAGTCATCAAAAAGTTCAAAGGCATACAAGTAGAACCATAGGCTTTTTGTTCATGTAGTTCACCACTAATATAGAGTCATAAAGCTAAAAATCACCTAGGACTTATGGGAATTCATGAAGGTTAGGGTAAAGGGAAGGAAAAAGATCTAGGATCAAGTGACTCAAAACCTCCTTAAATGCTACCATTAGAAATTTAAGCACACCGCCTGCATATTCAACCTTATTTCCCCCTCTTATATCCCAAGTCTTCCTTTTTGTCTCCAAGCCACCAATTCCTCCGCTTTTATGTTTTGTTCTTTCTAACATTCACGAGGAAGGATAAAACCAATTCTTGTTTCTTCTTTCCCTTTCAACCTTTTAGTAACTCAAGCAATTACACATATCTTCACTAGGTATTTCCCATAAAACTTAGGCTATTTGCCTCAATTAGGATTTTCATTATATACACCCCCAAACATAACCTTTTGCCTACATCAATCACCCAAACAATTTAAGCCCCCTCCACCCAAAAAAAAAAACTTAGGTGTTTAGCCTACATTCTTCTTTTCTAAGCATTTAAGGAGGTTGGGTGCAAAGAGATAGGGGTTTCAAAAAGGTCAAATGCTCAAATGCGGTTGACTAGGGATTAATGTAAGTGAAAGAATTTTTGGTGATGTGATGGTCCAAAGAAAACCTAAGGTAATATTTCAAGATTAGTGACATCTAGGATTTCTCCTTGAATAACAATCCATGCAAGTTCTAGACTACTATGTCTGCAAACGAATGCACAAAAACCTCACCACACAAGGACCACAAACCCTCAAGGTTAAGAGCTAGTCTCAAACCCAATTAAAAGAATGAACTTTGACAGGCTATTCCAAATTGCTTTTTGGAGTGCCAGTGCGCGGTATGTGTGCAGAAGTATTTTTATTCATTATTTTTAATTTGAGTCTATATCTGGATATGTATCTAATTCGTATGGCCAAAAATCTTCTGTAAGATTAATAATTTTATCAAGTATAATTTGTTGTAAATCTCTGTTAAGATTAACTGTTTTAATGATAGTGATTAATATTTTATTTTTAAAGAATATTTGGTATTTTGAGGGGTTACTTATTACTTTTAAGTCGTGGGTAGATTCATCCATTTTTGTAGTTGAGTCCATTATTTGCTGTTATTTTTATTTTTATGAGAAAGTTGCTTCATATAATTATTTTTCTCTTATATGTGATTTTTGAAGGTTTATTATATTATTTTTCATATATTTTAAAAATTCAGTATCTCCTGTTTCTAAATAAATATCTAAATTTTGTCTTATTAGGTATATTTGAAAATCTATTAGTTCTTTGGTGTGTCTCCATTTTTCAAATGATTCTGTATTCATATTTTGATTAAATGCATTTATTGATCCGAATATAAATCTAGTTCGTATAAATCTAAGTTATCTATATCATCTGGTATAATTAGTTCTGTCCATCTTTGTTCCATTATTTCTGTTATCTCAAAAGTAACTAAAATATCGTAGATTTTTCTCCTAATATCGTTATTAAGTTGTTTAAGGATATATAATATGAGTATTTTATAATTATTATTATCATCTATTAGGTATGTATTATTGCTCATTAAATTGATATTTATTCTTGTCATGTTGTTTACTAAACATATTCCCTCTAATCTCTTTGTTTATCATAAAGTTCATCATCTTTTAATAAGTTATTTTGAACAATCTCTTCTAGCCACTACCATGCTTTTCTTGCTTCAATCATTTACCCTAACATCGCCTCAACTTTGTCTACTCCCCTAAACGACCTCCTTGCCTACCGGTTTCGACCTTAGGATGGCATAGTCTGGGCTTAACTACTCTCAGCAATATTTAGCCATGGCAAGCTTTCTTAAGATGTTCTTTATAACAGTACTAAAACATGATAAACAATTATGATATAAAAGAGATTATAAGGAATATAAAAGTTTAGCTATACATGACTATGAATAAGTTTACCTGATTTTTTAGCTCGTCTAGATGCTCCATAGCTTACTTGAAAGATATATTTTATTTATATATATGGAAGTTTTACAAGTGAGGAATTGAGAGGTGAAGGATTTCTTCGCTGATCTGATGATCCTTCCCTTCATCCTCTTACCTCCTTATATAGAAGGAAAAATGACTCTTACTATTTACAAATGACCTTTCATGAACGACCTTTACTGTTCATGAATGACTCTTACTATTTACTTTACGACTTTTTATAATAAAACAAAAATTATACTATTCCTATTTTTACATCTGTCCATTATTTTATGGCTTTTTACAATGCGGTATAAATAGCTGACAGGGACATTTACCTACTTATATTTACGGTAGGCAAGACTTTATGCAACTTTTACATTTTTTCAAATTTCATTTTTGACTTCTTTTCTTTCTTTCCACGTATCTTCTTGCTTTTCGTCTTTTTCACGTATCTTCCTTCTTTTTGTCTCTTCCACGTATCTTCTCTTTTCCACATATTTTCATTCCAGCTGTACATCTGGTATCTCTGTCATATCTCCTCCATTGCATTTTGAACAACGATGATCTGGATATTTATGACTAATTATCTTGCAGTATCTTGTTAATAGATTTTGAGAGAAATAAATTCATTCTTCAATGCTCTTGTCGTCGGTTTCTCTTCTGGTTTAAGTAATGATAATATCCATTGTTGGACTTCTTCCATATCTGCTTCTCTTACACTTCTTGAATTTGAATAAATCATTAATTGGTCTCTGGCGTAGTAGCTCCATATTGCGTTTCCATTTAAATAATTTTCTGCTAGCTCTTGAATAATGGTTGAAATTCCAATAATTCGTTTGTTTGCATAGAAATTGGGTATTTCGATCATAGGTATTTCTGGTTGTGTTATTATATCATCTGGTAATATCATGTTTTTTGTCAATCCAAGTTTTACAACTTGGATCACTGGTTTTATCTCGTCATATAATATCTCTGCTGGTGCTGTATAAAATTTTACATAGAATAAATTTCCTTTCGTAACTCTTTTGTAGGTTAGAAATGCTTGGTGTATTTCTGGTATTCCTTGTAGCTCTTCTCCGTCATATGTATATACTGTACTAAGTAGTCCATAATGGTAACATGTTTTGACTAAGTTCGAATTTGTCTTTGGTTGTGCAATAAGTCTGTTATATCCTTGTAATTTTTGGGTTATGTAGTCTTGGGTTGAGTCTGTGGTTGTAACTGACCTTGGGTTTAGGTTTAAATATGTCTGGATTTTGTAAATGTTTTGTATGTAGTTTTGGGACAAATGGTTGTATATCTTTTTCTCTTGGTGTAAACTTGCTGCGTATGTATTTATTTGGGGTGGTACCATAACTGGTCTTTGTATTTTTTGAGTAAATGAGTTTGTGAACATTGTATTTAAATTGGTATTTTTGTATTGTGGTTTTGTAGGTTGTCCGCTTGTACCTGCACTTGTACCTGCATTATTAGCAAATAAATTGTTTTGGGTTTTTCGGAGTTTCCCAACGTCTCCTTCTAGCTCCGGACGTTTATAGTCTTCCTGGGGACTGCTATCTTTAGCCTTAGACTTCAGATTAACTTCATTAGTCTTTAGCTTTTTTATCTCTTCATCCATACTATCCACTTTAGTACAAAGTGTAGTAATGGCTTCGAGTATCTTATTCATTGTATTATCTTCTGGCTCAGTTTGGATACCTTTGTCTTGATAGGTAGTCTGCAATAACATTTTTGTCAGTCCTTATTACCTCAATTGTAAATGTAAAATTTTGTATATTTAATACAAGCCTTCTTATTTCCTTCGTTGTCACCGAGTCTGGTATTTTTCGCGTTATCCACCACTTTACTTGTGTATTATCTGTTCTTACAATAAATTTATTATAAACAATATATGGTTCAAATGCTAACAAACATTTATATAACCCAAATAGTTCTTTTCTATTTATTTCCCATTTTAATTGTGGTTCCGTGTATGATCCCGAATAATACCTACAATGATGTTCAATTTCTTCATTATCATATCTATATTTGAGAATTCCTCCATAACTGTGATCACTAGAATCAGTTTCTACTATGTATGTGAATTGCCTTTTTTCATTTGGAAAATATAGTTTTGGTAGTTTTTTACACAAAGTTTTAATCTTTTTTATATGCATTTTATCTTTTTCGTCAAAATGGTATTCTACATCTTTCTTTAATTTTTTCTGCAGTGGTTTTAAGTTTTCTGCTAATTTAGGGATATATTCTCTTACTTGGTTAACTAATCCTAAAAATGATTGTAGCTTCTTTTTTGTGTCAAGTGTCTCATTTAAATTAATTATTTTCTGTACTATATGCGTTTGCATTTTTATTCCATTTTTATCTATTTGTATACCTAAGAATTCTATTTGATTTTTCATTATTTCTGCCTTCTTTTTACTTAAACTAATTCCTGACATTTCTATGATGTGTATAAATTTTTCTAATAATTTTATATGTTCATCCTCTGTCCTGGAATATAATAGTATATCATCTATGTATATTATGCAATTTTCTAATTGGTTGAAGTAGCTGTCCATAAAATGTTGGTATCTACCTGGTGCGTTTTTATATCCAAAAGGTAGTACGTTCCATTCGTAAAATCCTTGTGGTACCGTAAATGCTGTTAGTTTCTTAGATTCATCTTCTAATTTTAAATGGTAAAATCCTGATTTGCAGTCAAATTTACTAAAATAGTTATATCCTTGTATTTGTCTGATTTTTAGTATTTTATTTGGTATTGGATAATTATATGTTTTTGTTTTTGCATTTAAATTTCTATAATCTATAACCATTCTACTTTTTCCTCGTTTTTGTTCACTATGTTTATTCACTATAAATGTTGGACTAGTGTGTTTGCTGTTACTTTCTTGTATATATTTATTGTCTAATAATTCTTGTATATGCATTTTAAATTCTATTAGGTCCGTAAAATTGTATTTTAAAGGTTTTTGCATTATTATACTATTTTCATCTATTAGTTCAATTTTTATTTTTGTTTTATGTTTTTCCCATCCTTGTAAGGGATTATCATTATATAGTAGTTCTAATTTATCTTGGAGTAGTTTTATCTTATTTATAGAAAATATGATTATTTCTATTTTATGGTTGCTTGGTGTTATATTTTCTAGTTTTTGGGTAATTTTCTTACTTCTTTTGATCCATGGTGTTGTTTTTCTTAATTTATTATTTAATCTTTTTGCTCCTACTCTTTGTCCACATGGGGTAGTAAACCACCAATGTGTCTTTGTTATAGTATGTGGAATAATTTATCTAAGAATGGCATTCCTAGCAATATATCTTTATTTGTAAATTCATAACTATATATTTCTCCTATGGTTAGTATTTTATCCCATATTTGTATTTTTAGATTCCTTGCTTTGTGTGTTATCATACTTCCTTCATTGTTAAATCCCGTTACTACTAAGGGGGTTTTCAATTCTTTCCATTTATCTTCTGGTAGACAATTATGTTTACACATGTTAGCTTCTGCTACTGTATCCATCATAGGTGTATAATATCTATTATAGTATCCCTCTGCTATTATCTTGGCAAGTATATATATTTTTGTCATTTTGTTAATTTATTATTTTATCATATTAAAGTTCTCTTGATTACTACCTTTTTATTTTCATAACTTATTGTTAATTGCTTATCTTCTAGGTTATATGGTTTAACTCTTTCTAACCACTTTGCTCCTAGCGTGATGTTTTTATCTCCTTGATATATTTTGAAATTTATTAATATTGGTATTCCTCCAATAATTAATTCTTTTTCGGTTGTTTCTTCAATTTGTCTTAATGCTTTTGGTAATTCCGAATTTTGTTGTTCATTTGTTATTATTTCTTTTTCTGGTATTAATTCTCTTGCAATATAATTTTCTTGTTGTCCTGTATTTATTAATATTAAATATTTTCTTTGGTCCATTAATCCTGTTATGTAGTAATGATATGGTTTTATTTCTTCTATTAATTTTGGTGGAGTTACATAATTTATCCTTCTTGATGTACTCATTCTTGATGATGTTTCTGGTATTTCATTACTTGTTCGTTTTGACGTTTCTATTCTTTCCTTTACTATTTCTAAGTCTTCGTCGATGTCCATTTCTGCATAACTATAATCATTATTATCTATAACTGATACTATTCTTTCAAACGGATTTTCTATTTTAATTCTATTTATTTTATTTCTAGCTGTTATTTTATGTTTTGTTGTAAGTATATATAAGTTTTTACATCTTGCCGTAAATATCTTACTTCCTGGTGCTAGTTCTATTCCCGACATTTTCCAGTATAAAACTAATGATCTGTCTATATTTTTATCATCTATTGCTACTGAATAATTTGCACTTATTATGAATTTAAATTTTTGGTATATTAGATTACCTTTTACTGCACTTATTACACTTTTTTCTATAGGTTGTATAATTCTATCATCCGCTAAGTATATTTCTATAGGGGTATCTATTCCTTCTCTAAAACATGCTTTTATTAGTATTTCTGTTCCTCCTAAATGTACGTATTTTATTGGATTTTTTGCTTTTATATCTTGTATTTCTTTATTTAGTACTTTTTTATTCAGGATTGGTATTCTAGCTTTACCTTTAATATATTTACAATCTATTATATGTTCTCTTTGGCTTATTACATAATATTCTTCTTTTTGTCTTTTAAACCAATTTTTTATTGTTGGTACCTCTAATATTTTATCTATGCTTAGATCTAATTCTTTTCCCTTTATTTGTTCAAATATATTGGTGTCAAATATTATTTTTTGTTCTGAGGATTGTTCATCTTGGTGTTCTTCTTGTTGTATTATCCTTACATCTTTTTCAGTCATAATTTTCTTCTTCCGATTCTCCTATATTATTATTTATATCATCGTTTTCGTTTTCTGATAATTCATTTTCTGATAATTCATATATACTGTCTTCACTTTCTAATTCATAATCTATATATTCCATTTGTGTATATTTATCATCTCCTATTATTATTTCGGTAATTTGTTTTTTCTTTGGATTTTTTGGTAATTTGCAATCTCTAGCTATGTGTCCTAGTTTTCCACAATTGTAACAAGTACATTCCGTTAATTTTTTCTTTGTTTTATATGGTTTTTTATATTTGTAATTTTTTACATAATATCTTCTTCTTGGTTTTTTATACTTATATTTTGATTTATATGGTTTATATTTACTACTATATCTTTTTATTTTCTTATGTTTTTTATAATATTTATCTGTGCATCCGAATTGGGGTGCTGTTCTATCTTTACAACATGCTAAATTTCTTACTAATATTTTATCCATTTTAATATTTTCTTTGTATTTTTCACATAATTCCATAAACCAATTTTGTAAAAATTTTATTCGAGCTCCTAGGGTATCTACTAATTCTGCTTCATTCCAATTTTTTATTATTTTTGAACTAAAAGGTTCTGGTAATTTAGTAAAATATAATTTTCTTATTTCTTTACTTTCATCTGGATTATATGTTCCTTTGTAATAATAGTCTTTAAATGCACAAGTATATTCATCTAGATAGCACATATTACATATTGTAATTTTGACATTAAATTTCTGTTTATAATTTTTTCTTTATTTTGTTCTTCTATTTCCGTCGTCATACTACCAAATTCATTTTTTATTGCTATTTCATATTTAAATAATATTTCTGTAGCTGTTGTGGCATTTGTTCCATCGTATTTTTTATCACTTCTTAATGTTTCTAGACTTTCGTTTGTTAAATTTTGTAACCATAATTTTACCGTTCCTATAAGTGTTCTTTCTATGTATCCTGGTGTTTCAGCTATCGATATTTTATTGTCTATTAATTGTTTTGAGATATATCCTATCCATAATTGAATTGTTTTATTTATATCTGCTACACAATCTAGATTTAAAAAATTATTTTGTTCAGTTATCTGTCTTGGTGTCCATTTCTTATTCGGCCTTTTTTCCCATAACGTTTTATTTTTATCATATGAATTATAGTCTATCCTATAGTAGCTTGGATTTAATTGCTTTGGATTCCTTACTCCTGATGTGCTTGGTTTATCATCAGTGCTCATATTTCCTGTATTTATTTCTGGATTTATTTTTGCTTTTTCCGGTTTTTCTATTAGTTCGGTATATGTTTCACTTGTTTCCGAATAGTTTTCTCCTAGATTCACTTATTTCGTTTACGCTTATTTTTGGTAGATTGTCTTGTTCTTCTTCTAAATGTAATTTAAATTTTTCTATTTCATTTGTCAATTTTAACTCTTGTTCCTCTTCTCTACGTTTTTCTTTTTCTTTTTCCTTACTTGCATATAATTGTTTTAGCACTTCTAATTCTTTTTCTAGTTCTATTATTTTAGTATTTTTTACTTCTTCTATTCGTTGTATTTTTTCTTTTGTTTGTTGTTGTATTTTTTCAATTTCTCGTTTCCTATCTATTTCTTCATTTTCTTTTGTTATTCTAACCATTGCGGTTAATTTATCTTCTAATTTTACCGTTTCTTTTTCTAGCATTAAATTTAGATTATCTCCTATTTTTTTATATCTTCTTCCTAAATTAGAAAATAACTATTGTTATCTTTAATCCTTTCCGGATTTACATATGTTTTTTCTTCTAATGCGAAATTCTTTTTATTCATTTATAAATTTATGTTGGTATTTATATTCCTAGACTGTCTATTTGTAATTGTAATTCTAATATAACTCTTCTTTGTGCTAATAGGGATTTATGGCAAACTCCCTGCAAAATATATTAGCGTTTAGTCTATTTTGTCTATGTTTTAATTCTTGCCTTTTTTCTGTAATCATTTCTTTAAGCTTTTGTCTGTGTTTGTTATTGTTATTAGTCATTGTTTCTTTAAGTATTTAATGTATTTGTATTCTGTTTTAGATATGGTATTAATTAATTTGTTCAATTTGTTATTATCAGTTTTTGTAATACTGAGTTGTTTATATTCCGGGTATAAGCTCTTTAATTTTTTAATACTGAGTTCTCAATTTTTTGTAAGAAGATAAGAACAAATTGAACAAATTAATTAATACCATATCTAAAACAGAATACAAATACATTAAATACTTAAAGAAACAATGACTAATAATAATAACAAACACAGACAAAAGCTTAAAGAAATGATTACAGAAAAAAGACAAGAATTAAAACATAGACAAAATAGACTAAACGCTAATATATTTGCAGGAGTTTGCCATAAATCCCTATTAGCACAAAGAAAAGTTATATTAGAATTACAATTACAAATAGACAGTCTAGAATATAAATACCAACATAATTTATAAATGAATAAAGAAGAATTCGCATTAGAAGAAAAAACATATGTAAATCCGGAAGGATTAAAGATAACAATAGTGTTTTCTAATTTAGGAAGAAGATATAAAAAAAAATAGGAGATAATCTAAATTTAATGCTAGAAAAAGAAACGGTAAAATTAGAAGATAAATTAACCGCAATGGTTAGAATAACAAAAGAAAATGAAAAAATAGATAGGAAACGAGAAATTGAAAAAATACAACAACAAACAAAAGAAAAAATACAACGAATAGAAGAAGTAAAAAACTCTAAAATAATAGAACTAGAAAAAGAATTAGAAGTGCTAAAACAATTATATGCAAGTAAGCAAAAAGAAAAAGAAAAACGTAGAGAAGAGGAACAAGAGTTAAAATTGACAAATGAAATAGAAAAATTTAAATTACAATTAGAAGAAGAACAAGACAATCTACCAAAAATAAGCGTAGACGAAATAAGTGAAGAAAGTGATAATGATCTAGGAGAAAACTATTCGGAAACAAGTGAAACATATACCGAACTAATAGAAAAAATGGAAAAAGCAAAAATAAATCCAGAAATAAATACAGGAGATATGAGCACTGATGATAAACCAAGCACATCAGGAGTAAAGAATCCAAAGCAATTAAATCCAAGCTACTATAGGATAGACTATAATTCGTATGATAGAAATAAAACGTTATGGGAAAAAGGGCTGAATAAGAAATGGACACCAAGGCAGATAACTGAACAAAATAATTTTTTAGATCTAGATTGTGTAGCAGATATAAATAAAACAATTCAATTATGGATAGAATATATCTCAAAACAATTAATAGACAATAAAATATCGATAGCTGAAACACCAGGATATATAGAAAGAACACTCATAGGAACGGTAAAATTATAGTTACAAAATCTAACAAATGAAAGTCTAGAAACATTAAGAAGTGATAAAAAATACGATGGAACAGATGCCACAACAGCTACAGAAATATTATTTAAATATGAAATAGCAATAAGAAATGAATTTGGTAGTATGACGACGGAAATAGAAGAACAAAATAAAGAAAAAACTATAAACAGAAAGTTAATGTCAAAATTAGCAATATGTAATATGTGCTATCTAGATGAATATACTTGTGCATTTAAAGACTATTATTACAAAGGAACATATAATCCAGATGAAAGTAAAGAAATAAGAAAATTATATTTTACTAAATTACCAGAACCTTTTAGTTCAAAAATAATAAAAAATTAGAATGAAGCAGAATTAGTAGATACCCTAGGAGCTCGAATAAAATTTTTACAAAATTGGTTTATGGAATTATGTGGAAAATACAAAGAAAATATTAAAATGGATAAAATATTAGTAAGAAATTTAGCATGTTGTAAAGATAGAACAGCACCCCAATTCGGATGCACAGATAAATATTATAAAAAACATAAGAAAATAAAAAGATATAGTAGTAAATATAAACCATATAAATCAAAAGATAAGTATAAAAAACCAAGAAGAAGATATTATGTAAAAAATTACAAATATAAAAAACCATATAAAACAAAGAAAAAATTAACGGAATGTACTTGTTACAATTGTGGAAAACTAGGACACATAGCTAGAGATTGCAAATTACCAAAAAATCCAAAGAAAAAATAAATTACCGAAATAATAATAGGAGATGATAAATATACGCAAATGGAATATATAGATTATTAATTAGAAAGTGAAGACAGTATATATGAATTATCAGAAAATGAATTATCAGAAAACGAAAACGAAAACGATATAAATAATAATATAGGAGAATCAGAAGAAGAAAATTATGACTGAAAAAGATGTAAGGATAATACAACAAGAAGAACA